>JAOBRD020787818.1:0-13649 GCA_027575215.2 Hydrozoanthus sils
CGGATCACACGATCTACTGGTGTACGAGGTGGGGAGAAAGTTTGACGAACTTAACTAATAATAAAGATGATAATAATAATAATGATAATAATAATAATAATAATAATAAAAGTTATAACGATAATAGTAATAATGATAATGATAATAATAGTTGTAACAATAAAGATAACAATAAGGCCTGTTAAGCTTGGTGAGCCATTGTTTGTGACTAGAAGCCTTTCTCTTGATTAATTCCAATTGTTTTAAATAAGTAACTTGTCTTTTTATTCACACACACTCGAACCCACATCTCCTTGGTTACTTAATTAAGTGTAAGTGTAACAACTGGACATGTTGCTATACCAACTGGGCTAACGAAGCAGCAACATACCCAATTGTTACCAGGTGCCAATCTGTTGTTCGGGAGGCCCGGGTTTGATTCCTGGCCTTTACTCAGAGTCTTAAAAGAACATAGGAGACGTGGCTGCCTTTGCTCTAACATCTGCAAAGTGTCAGACCTTTACCTCTCCTTAAACCATAGGCCAAGTCTCTCAATCTCCTATCGGGGGACTTCATCAGGACACTTAATTCCAGCAACAAAGCAACATGATATGTCTATGAGGGAAAACATCAATCTTTTTAACCATTCAGGTTGTTAGCAATTTATTTAAAATGCTTATGAAATAGTTTTTACAAAGTTTGAATTTCACCTAATTGATACAAGCTAGTTTTTGTTGTGTGTTTAAGAAAAATCATCAATTTCAGTATTGAGTGTTATGTAGTGTTTGATTTAATCTTGCAACCACTTAGATAACTAGATCTAACTCTATGACCATGCTGGAGACATTGTTCAAAAGCAGTAGGACTCAAACCATCTGTTACAATTTTCGACAGTGTGAAGGTAAAAAGCTAGATCCAAAGATATATCTTCAACTGCCGTCATCCAGGGGAGAAGTTGGCTTGTCACCCCCAAAACAAGGAGGGGCACACGGAATGCACGTCAGCATCCGGGAAAGTTTTCAGATCACTACTCTACTGTGCTCAACGAAGCTCACACAGAACGGTAAGGGCGCTCCCTTGGCGGCTTTGCGTCAGTCATTCGAATTCTTTTTTCTGCAGTTACTTCCGCTACTTTTGGTGACTACTTTGTCGATAGACGGTAGCCGCTATGTCATCGGCTGGGTTAGTGAACAACAAAATCAACAAATACTGCAGGACACCCGTAAAATTTTAGAACTTTATTGGAATCAATCAACAGCCACTCGTAAAATTTTCCAACAACCTTTTAATTTCGATGTTCTGATAATGTAATGATAGCATTCAAATTAATACTTAATGCTAGTGCTATGAGCTCCTAAGAGTTAGCTTGTGACACTGGCTTGGAATTCGATAGAATGCATAAAAAAAAAACTTTTTAAACTAGATTAAGTATCGACTTACCAGTACTATAAGTTACTTTACCTTCAACATAAATTTGTTGAGTGTCCACAAGCGCGTAAGAAGTGCCTTTTTATTCTTCTTGGCGGTTTTAAAAGCAATTCCCAACTAGTTGAAATGAAGGCTACAAATGTTTGCACAATCATTGACGTGAATAGATGGTGTAAAAGCCAAACAAGTCGCATGGAGATCCACTGATTGTATTGTAAGCTCCTCTGTTCCATCTGTAAATTAACACAAGTTTGTAAATTATACAGTATTCGGTTTTTGTGTCTTCTGCATCAACTATTCAAGCGGAGCTATAATGTCATCGAGTTTGTAAGAGGGTTAGTAAGAGCGAGTCATATGCACAGGAAGCCCAAAACAATCCATTTATTTTGTCTTTACAACCAATCAAAGAAGGTTTTCAATGCAATGTACTTTAAGCTATTACCTGCGTTGCTTTACATCGTGTTGTAGCAGGATTTGTGTTGGCCCGGAAAACCTGGAAAGTCATAGAGAAACTCAAATGCAGTTTCCAGGCAGGGAAAACCTGGAAAACTAGTAAAAATTGTTTGTAGCCCCTATAAGATCGATCAAGTATAGTTAACAGTGCTTGTATATTTTACAGTCGACTTGCTGGGGCTGTTGAAATGGCGGTCAATGCAAGGAAAACTGAAAGACATCCTAGTGACTGTAATGAAAGTCAGCGGTGAAGAAATTGTTAAGGTACCATACTTTTCAAATCTGCTAGTTTCTGTTCTTTCTTTCTTTTTTTTAGCAGCAACTATCCAATTTTAGTTCAGTACCGTTTATTCTCAAGTTTTATACGTTGCTTTGGAACACCTTCCTCTTATTCGAGAAAATTACTTCCGAAGAATCTGAACTAAAGTTTGACACTGAAAACTTGTTGTTTATCTTCGTCCATTGACATTATAAATAGCTGCTTATTGGTTCTTAAATATTTCACTCTGGCAGATTTGCTTAATCTATGTTAACCAATAGCTGGTAGGGTGTATCTATTGATCAAACTCTCTTTATCTGTAATTGTACTATTTTGTTCAACCAATCAAGGAGCAGTTTTTATTTGAACAGCTAATAAGAGCTCAGCAAAACAAGGACATGTGCGTGTGACATCAACAGCAATTTACAGCTCAGCAAATAACGAATTTTAAGTCGCTAGGAAAACATACTGTTTCATGGTAGAAATAATTTAGTGTGCTGTAATTTGAATCTGAAATCATACTCGAACAATCAGTGCCCCAGTCACTTAATTTACCATTATTAAACGTTATTAATCGTGTTAGAAAGAAAGTGCTCAATAAGTTGAATGCTGAAAAAAATTCACTGACGGGAATCGAAAAAAAGTCACTGACGGGAATCGAACCCGCAACCTCTTATTACGAGTCAGATGCTCTACCCATTGAGCTAAAATGACTCACACAGGGAGCCAAGTTACAGGTCAAGTTCTTGTCTATTCCCACTTGACATACATCCTGCAACTGCTTGCTCGACATGCCCAATAGTTGTATAGTCCTGAAATGATTCCATATGGAAGTTTGCAACTTTGTTATAAAGTTACAAAGAAAGTGATCTACAAGTTGAATGCTCAGAGAGCTTGCTGCTGAATCACCTCCGTTGTTGTTATCTGGTTTGAGAAAACATCTGGTTGCTTTGTTTTCCATGCAGTTCCTTACAGACACATTCGATGCTTTGTTTGCTATCCTGATGGACAACGCCCAGAAATACGATAAACTGGTCTTTGATGCTTTGGTGAGTCATTTTCTAAGCTCTGGTGATACAACATCATTTTTGTACTGTAGGAAGCGATCACAGCATCAGAGTACTAAGCTCAATCACGTTTGTTAATGAAGAAAACATTCAACCATACAATCAATACACCTTTGAAAACAGTTTGCTTGTCGCTTTTTATCGAAAAGAAGGTACAAAAGCTTTGCAAGCGATTCAGTATGTAGTAGTATACCCTCCCCCCAGTAGTCAATTAGGGGAATGCTTGGAATGTGCGACGCCATACTTTGACTGTGTGCCTTTGCTGGTTATATTATATTCGAGTGCCTGAGGAGCAGCAATAAAATTTCAAGCTGTTCAGTGGTTTTGTTGGATGTAAAGTAAAATTAATACCGTGTTGTGTCATAACGAACATATTTTGTCTTGGCTTTTGTTTGTTAAACTATTAAAAGAAACTCAGTTCATTTTTTTCCTTATGGTTGGTTATTGTTGCTTCGTATTAGGTATTCACGATCAATATGTTAGCAGACAAGAAATACCATCATTTCCGCCCCGTTTTGGATGCCTACATCGAGACACGCTACAATGCTACCAAGGCCTATGCGTGAGTAACCGTAAATTACTTGGATTAATTTTTAGGAAATTGTCAGTGTGTCGATGAGTAAGTGCAAAGGCAAACTTTTGATCAACTGAAAAATGTTGATAGTCTTACATCATTGACGATGGCATTGATTAAAACTCTTAAACTGTTTGCACAATGTGTACGATGCCACTATGTTGTGCGGGAGGTTGGGAGCTCGCTCACAATTTAAAATTAACTCTTACCTTGCTAAAATCGGTTTCACATAAATTAAAAAAAAGATTTTTAACTTTAAAACCACAGCTTGAAAACCTACAAAGTGACCATTCTTTTTTTTGTCTTTGCAAGTAGATTCTAAAAATGCCTGTTGCTTTAACAAAATATAAAGTTTGTAATTTTGTTGAGATTTTATGACTTTGTTTTTTTTACAGTTTAGCAGGATAAGGGTTAAGAAATAGATGCTGCCTTGTCCCACGTCTGCATCTATGTGTTGTTTTGTGTTAAACAGGCCACCTATAGGTGATTACTGCTCCCAAAAATATAAACGCTGGCTACTAGACTTTTAGAACATGGATATATAGTTTTTAAAAAAACTATTGAATGCGTCGGCCAGTAATATAAACTTGTAGTATTATGTGGTAAATAAATTATCGTCGCCGTGAGATGATGGGAAAAGCTGACGTTTTGAGCGTTAGCCCTTCATCTAAGCATGCTCAAGGGCTAACGCGCGAAGTGTCAACTGTTCCCATCATCTCACGGCGACGCTAATTTATTTATCACAAATGACATAATACTACAAGACTTTTAGAACAGTTGGCTACTACAAGATTTTGTGCATTCTTTGCGACTGGCTAACTAAGAGTCGTTGTTTCTGAAGAAATGATAAACAGTGTGATGAAACAATGACGCTTATCTGCCGCTTTCTCGGGCAAACAAATCTAGAAACAAATGCAATTGTTCTTGAACCTCCAGCTACAAATGCAGACGTTGTACGGATTACACATTGAAGATGTATATGGCTACTAAAATTTGCGTCCAGACTAACATATTTTTGCCCCCAAGCCAGCTAGCTGCTTGGAAAACAAAGTTGTTTTTGAGCCCTGTTAAACCGTTGGCCGAGGGAGATCTTGACTTATCAATTAAAGTTTTAAAACCGGTTCACCAAATTTAAGTAATCTAAATGCTGTTTCTTTGAAGGTGTATCGTACAACCTTTGGATAGTTTTCTTGAATGCAAATGACTGTTTCAAAGATTTTTTGGATATAGCTTCAAAAAAAATTCTAAAAACTCATACAAATACTTACATACAATGCAACTATGTCAAAAGTTCACAAATTTATTTTCCTCTACACATTAGTACAAACCAACTAACTAGATATTGCGAAATTTGTAATCTCACTGCTTAAGTAGCTTCTTTGTGTTTAGTGATCATGACAGGCTTAGATGATGCAATAATTTTTGGTATCCCTTACTGGTTAGAACAGTAAAAGTATCGGGCATGAAATAAGTACCCCTTCCACACAAAAAACCAAAAAACAAATGAATTAAACAATATAATTGACATCATGTCTTCTATTTAAAGAACCCTTATGCAAGTTCTGAGGCAGTATGTAGACACTGCAAGAGGGAAAGCTGATAAAACAAAACTGGATTTGCTTTTGAAGGCCATGAAAGTAAGTGGAACACTGCTGCCAGTGTAGGGCAGAGAAACACGACTAAGAAGCCAAGAATAAAAAAGTTAGTTTTTCATGTGTGTTGAATGCGATACGAGGATTAGAAGATTTGGCAATATGAAGCACTTGCTCAAGAGGAATTTGAAAGGAAGAATTTTGCAAACAGTTTTCGAAAAATTTAGGGTTTTATTTTAGAATCTGCATTAGCAAATTTCGAAAAGATACACAACAATCTTTCTGCTCTAGCATTTTTCTGGCTTCATTGAAATACAAGTTTTAAGTTTTACAGATTTATGAAAACCCATTTTTTCCATCTCTCTTACCCTAGGCCATCGAGTATATTTTCAAGTTTATAGTTCAATCCAGAGTTTTGTACGAAAGGTAAGTATTCTAGGAAGTGCTGGTGAAGAAAGTGATAACTTGGGGTAGGTGAGTGTACCGTTATAGGGATTCCTTTGACAGTATTTTGCTAAATTTTACAGGAATCCAGGAAAGTTTCTCTTGCTTGGACTAACAACCATGGCTTTGAATGATCAACAGCTCAAGATGCTATGCGTTTGGGATATGTTTGTTAGTAGTACCAACAAGAAACAACTTTTGATAGATGTCAAACACTATTAAAGTTATACCTTAATTAAGAAATTTTATGTTGGAAAAAGAAAAAAAGGCACTAAGCATACGCACCAGTTCTCTGTATGAAGCAAAATTTACCCAGTGTGTGTTCCATGTACCTCATTGTGTTTTATTCTGGTTAGCCCAGTTCGTAAGGCACCAGTCTGTCGTGCGAGAGGCCCGGGTTCGATTCCAGTGCCGGAACTTCACTCAGGGTGTTAAAATAACTAAGGGAAGATGCTCTACAAAAACTACACGAGTAAGGCTCCTACGCTTTACTATGTAGCCTCTTGAAGATAGATTCATCAGTCCAGTTTGATCCAAATGTTCTGCTCACGTTTCGTAAGCTAAACAGATAATTGAACATGTCATGTTTTCAGGGCGATTGGCGACAAAGGGAGGTCGGAGTTTGAAGAAGAACTTCGCCAGCTTTTCACGTCCATCATCAATTTTATGGAGGACAAGAAAAGTGAGACTGTCCTGACGCAAGTGAGTTGTAGTAGGGTTGGTGAGGACGTGTTTGAGTTTGGCAATTGAGAGTAGTAAGAGAACAAATAAAATTTTGAAATGCTATACCTTCTTGATACATGTTCTGAAATAAATTATAATATTTTATGTTTTAGGGTGCGTGCTTGAAATACTTCCCATCAACCTTTGGCGACCTCTTAAAAGTTTTTGATGCTAGGGAGCTTGGGTAAGGAAATTGTTTTATTTTTTTACAAGATCTTGATTTCTGAACGTAAAATTAAAACAGAGAGTTAAAAAATCTACACAATGTTTTATTTTTTACTGCACAAAAACCTAATACTCAATAGTAAATATTTGATTACTCTTTTGTACCATCTGACATCGAGTCTCGCATTTTATCAGTCACTATGCTAGAGACCTGATCCAGAATATTCCCAAGGGTCGGTTAGTGTCTCAACGAATGGCATGTGTGCACCATATGGTGAAGAGCAAGCTGTTCAGTAACTCAGGTATGTTATGGTTCGTCTTTCTTACCGCTTTGAATGCTTGATCGTGTTTTTGTCTCTACTAATAAGGTTCTTTAAAGGAATCCTCCAGTGAATAACATCGTTGGTCTCAAATAAAACCTTTGTCAAGTCTTTGTCCATATCAGCAGTTTAAGTGTGATAATCTTGTTCATAAATCTAACACCAAGCAATTTAGTTTGATCATTTCTACGATTTGATTTTCCTGCGCACAGTGCAGACCCCCCCCCCCTCCCCCTTGTTCATTGCTATTGTGTTCATTAAGAGTTGAGACTGGCACTGCAACCAAAACACGTTACATTTCAAAATGGTGGCGCGCTGAAAACTCAAATGGCTGCATCTTCCTTGATATGCGAAACATGTCTTCAGTAATTAGAAAATTAAATTGGAAAATTTCATTAACAGTCTGTTTGATTTTTCATTATTTTTTTTCTACTAACATTAGGTTGACAATTATTGCTAAACTTTAGTGAGGTAGACCATTAAACCTGCATGGGGTCTGTTTAGAACAAAATTCCTTCAGAGTGGTATCGTAGACAATTTTCTTTGTCAGAAGTAGAAGATGACAACAGTGAATATTTATCGATGTTATTGTAAAGTTATAACCTTTTAAACGGTAAAGTAAATTTGCTTGAGCCAAAATACTACTTTCGATTCTGGCCAGATTCGAGATCGGTTCTTCTTCCAATGATTGTTAAACAACTGGGAGAAGATTTGGAGAAAGGCGAAGAAATGAAGATGTGTATGGATATTCTGAACGAGATGTTAACATCCCTTACAAGAGACAACGTGGTATGTACCTTTAGCCAACATATAATCCATGTTTGTGAATTTGTCAATTATTCAAGGGTTTAGTTCGACTGAAAGTTTTGATATTAAATGTTTCATTTGTCGTTGTGTTACATTAACACAGATAATGAGATTCTGTTAAAGTTTTGAAAAGAAAACTGTACGGGCCAGTCGGAGTAATGGAGGCCGTGGGGTCTTCATCTTTCTGTCCTTTCCATTTCACACAACACCGACGAAGAAGGATAAGAAGATTTTTCAACTTATTTAAATATTCATTGAATGTTAAAGTTTTTACATCGGGCCAATTTTAATGTCATTAACTGTGGGAGACCTGCATACAAGCTCTCAATAAGATCCATTACCTTTTCTTTCCCTCTCTGTAGGCATAGACGCCAGAGCTTTTAGGAAATTGAAAACAAAGATCAGTAAATAGAATATTAAAAGTTTACTTGCAATTGCCCAATCCTTACAGGGTGATACCCATGGTGACGTGCTGCAGGTCGTGACGTCATTGTTAAGAGTCGTGGTAAAAGTTGTTATAAGCATGGACCGTAGCCTTCCAGTTGCAGTACGTATTTTAGTTAAACACATCGTTGTATCTGTCTAGCTATCTGTCTGTCTTACTGCAGTGCTTGTCGTTTTAAAATCATTGGTGAGTGAAAAAAAGCTCACCTGAAATTTTCTAGGTGAGCGATTTCCCTCCCATAATAATTTGCTTTTATTCCGTTAACAAAAATAAAAACAAGGGTTCGAAAAAAAAAGACTGATTTCATTTATATAATGGGTTGTTAATTATTTTCTTTTTATTCACACAATCAAATGCCATCCACAATCGATCGTACAATACCCATAACAATTAAAAGTTTTCAAAGATACATGCCCGAAAACAGATGAACTTCTCTCATGGCTTCAGAAAAAAGACGGCTTTTTATAATACTTTACAAACTTTAATACGTTTCGCTATGTTTATTCTGTTAACTCAGACCTACTCAACTGTAATACGATTGCTTAATCAAAAAATCAATTGTCAGAGTTGACTGGAATGACAAAAGCACGATGCGCGCGAACGGGAAGAACTTAAATTTGGTTGCCACGTGCCTGTACTTGTGCAATCGAGCGCATCATGATTGGAGACTGAAGAAACCAATGAAAATCATTGTTCTATTGGGGTCTTAAAAAAATAAGTTTGGAGCGACGATTTGAGACATCTGTACGAAAAAATTTTCGGGTTTATTTGCAACTTGTTACGGGAATGTGTGGATCAAAATGTTGAACTTTGAACAGAAAATCACGGAGGATTCCTGGTCAGTCTTTAACTCTAAGGCGAGCGATTTTTTGTGAGTTGGTGCCCTATTTTTCACGCTTCTTGGATCGATTTCAGGTGCGCGATGGTGCGCAAGCGCGATCGCACGCCTGAAACGACAAGCACTGTTACTGTTGTCACAGTGCAAACGTCAGAGCATGCGGTGACTTTTTCTTGTAAGTTCTTTGTTTGCAAATGATAAAGGAAAACGTGACTTGAAATTAGCCGCTTTTTCGACTCTACTCTTGTGGAGTAAGGAATGTCCCGCTTGGCTGAGGCTAAAGTTGATGTTGGCCTTTTTGGTCAACAGAAACTGCGGCCGAAACCAAAGCGGGGCTGGCTGGTTTCCCCCAACTGTGAAAACCTTCATTGAGAAATAAAGAAAGTCCAAAGCACGTTGCTACACTGTCTATCAATCTATCTGTACATAGCTGGCTATCTGTCTATCAGACATTCAAACTTGCCTGTTTGTGTCTTTAGCTGTTCATTTGTGTCCAAAATTTCCAATTGAAGCGCTTTGAAGCGTTGTGATCCCAGCACTCTACCATCTGAGTCATGAAGCCACATCTGCTGAGAGCATGTTATTTTTGTGATGAACAGATGAAACAAATAGCAGCATTGTGACCAATTAAATCGTGCCTCTGAATGTGGAACAGGTATCGTGAAGAGAATTGGACAATGGATGGTTTATTAAAGTCACGTGGTACGAGAGCTCTCCATCGTTTCTTAATAGCCTATTTTACATAAGTGACAAGTCGTCTGACGATTTGTTCGTCTTAGTTTGAAAGGGAGACAAACAAATTGTCTTACGTTAGCCGTCATAAATTTTCATCACACGTACAACTGAGGTACAAACAGATAAATGTCGCCATATGCTAGTGCCAATCTTCTTGCTTGATACAAAGACAACTTGTTCGACTGTTTTTTTGACAGAAGTGAATTTAAGACGGCCGTTGATCAAGTCATCCATGAAAAATCGTCTTGACGGGCAAATTCAGACGACTTGTTCGTCCAGAATCGTATTCGTCACAATTTCACACTGAGACGATTTGTCCGTCTCAAATGTGAAAACGGCTCATGAGATGTCTCGCCTACACGACTCACTCCAAACTTTATGTTAATGAGCTGTGTTACTTATTTTATCTTACGATTGTATTTGTTTTTCAGGGTAACTGTGTTGCATGTCTAACAGCCATGTTGCATTTAATGGATGAGGAACATTATCGTCAATACATCGAGCATTTCCGAGACAGGAATGAATTACTGGTACGTCCTCGAAATTTATGGCTTTTATCTGTCTATCTTATATTTCTGTGTATTTGAACCTCCCTCGTGTTTTCTAGTCTTTTTCTGATCCAAGCTGGCTCAAGTAGATCAGCCTTTGCAGGTTCACAATAGCTGCCAGCTGTCGGCGAAAGCCAGTAAATTTGCAGTCCTTCCGGCGATTTTTCTTTTCAATTGACTTAAGATGAAGTGATTCTATCAAGGGGAAATCAAAAAATGGATAGCTGCTTGTAAGATTAGAGATAAACCTGATTTCATCATCTCAAAATGACTGCAAGCCGGCCAAAATTATTGGTTACATTGAACAGCCTCCAAAATAAGGCAGATTTTCTGAACGCTGTTTTGAACCCAGCTTTGTGGTGTGTTGGTACTTTTTCGCTAACTAGAATGCATACTTTGCCTCTTAAACAATTCTGGAGGATTTTGTTTTTATCGTAAACCTTTCAAATCCAGACAGTTTTTAAACAGTTAACTTCTCCTTTCAAAGCGCAAGTATAAAACATGACCTAAAGGTAGTGAGAAAGTTGGTTTTGACCAAACGAAGCAAACCACTAGAGATGCAAAGATCTCTCCTAACTCCTGAAACGTATGTAGTATTTAGTGAGGTACCTAAGTATTTGCAACTTTTTATTCGAGAACTGAAAATTTAACTGCTTGCTTCTTCAAGTAATCAATTATTGTTTTCTCATAACCAGGCAAAAGGTTTCGCTTGAGATAGAAAAAAGATGTTCAACCACAAGAGTGGGATTTTAGGTGCTTGACTAAAAGCATTTCCTTCGTATAATCTTCATGTGATGACAGTTTGTATTCTTTGTACAGTAATACATAGGATGAACATGTATTGCATACGCTAGTAAAAGCTGGAAAATAATACTACATTAGGATGAAGTGTCTCTCTACGATTGCGCAAAAGATAGTGACGTGTACATCTACTTATAATCCCTAGTGTACAAACATCTAAAACTGCCAATAAAAACGCATAGTGAGGATTTGTAAATCTCAAACCTGACACACTTAGTGTTGTTAGTACAAAGAAAAGTTTTACCAACTGTTACCTTTCCAGAGGTCGTTTTAGCGGTGTAAGGTTCGAAATGCATTGTGGTGAAATGACTGCCGCCATCTCTTTCTGAATGGTGGATAGACAAGTTTCAGCTGACGTCATTGTTTACATTCTGCTTCATTAGCATACAAGTTAAGTCGTAGAAAGAACAGAGATAAACATCAACTGACTTTAAAACTTGAGAATGCTTATCGAATTTAATGAGTGCTGAACTTTCGGTTCTCTAAATGTAGTTTCAAAGAAGAAATTCTACTCAAAAAAGTGAAGAACAGCTGGAGGCAAGAACAATAATGAGCGATACATTCTTTGTAAAGTTTCCAATTTTTAAAATCATATCTTGAAAAGATTACTCAGCATATCAATCTCATATTTTCAAAGTTTGTTTTGCAGAAACGTTTTATTATTCTGAAGCTTTGTCTCTGTAGTTGAGTTAGAATTGAGAGTGCGTATGCTATAAAGAGGCAAAAAATGTAAACAAATTCTCGCCTATTGAACTGCTGAAACTGAAGCAGGTTCAACTAACATCAGGAAAGTGAGGAAAAATAGGAAGGTTTGATTGATACCGTATTAGATAGATAGATGGATCGCCGCCTGGTTAGCCTAGTTGGTTATATAAGGCGCCAGTCTTTCGTGCAGGAGGCCTGGGTTCGATTTCCAGTGCCGAAACTTCACTCAGGGTTTTAAAATAACCGAGGAGAAGGTGCTGCCTTTGCCCTTACATCTGCAAACAGTTTGACCTTTGCGTCTTTGATAAGGACTTTAAACCTTAGGTCCAGTCTCTCAATCTCCTATCGGGGGACTTAAAAGAACCACAACATTTGTCGAAAAAGAGTAGGGTGATCCCAGTGTCGTGGTCTGTCTACCACTAACTGAGAACAACTCTTAATGAATATAATTATTGTGAGCCGTACATATAGCGGACTATCTGAGACCCTCAATACCAAGTACAACTGTAAGTCATTGTTAAGCACCTTTGATCATATACATATGAAAAAGGGCGCTATATAAATGCTAAACATTATTATTTATTACATTAGATAGTAAATTTTGATAGAAGAGCAAGATCCATTGTTTTATTTTTAGGGGTTTTTTTTCTTTTGAAAATTGCGTCTTCACAGTACGTTGTTACTACGTCAATTAACATAGATATACCTTAAGTTAGATTTTGATTTGCTTTAAACTTTATTTTGTAGCACTTTCTGATGGAACTATTTCTGCTGTTCCGTGAATTTGTAAGTAACAACATGTATCCCAAAGACTGGATGGTCATGACGATGCTTCAAAATAGGTATTGGTTCACTTATTTGAACTACAAAGTTATGAGGCTTTTATTCTGTATAAGATTTGATAGATAATTGAAAGAGTCAGATGTAGTGTTAAGGTTATCGCATTAGGTTAGATTGTCATACTGTCAACCTGCGAAGGCCTGGAATCATAGGTTTAATATTTGTGTTAAGGGGGAGCTATGGTTTACACTTTTGTGAATAATAAGGGCGTTGAAATAAGTTGTTGAATAAGAAGAGTGTTGAGTCCAACCACAAACCGTCCCTCCTGACTAGGCCCAAGTGTAGCTTTGGCTTGAGGATGGTTTTGGCAATTTTCTATTGAATATTTAACACTTATCCTACTTTGATTGAGCTAGATAGTGGCAGATATTCATTAACCCACTATCCACCTAAATTGAAATAAGATAAGTGTTTTAGTATATACCAGTGAGGCAACTCTTTTACAGAATTTCCCCTTCAAGACAAACGAAAGATTTGTAAGAAAAAATGCTTTTAGTAATCGAATCACAGCGTGCGACGAAACTCACGCATAAGCAGCTTAATTTACAGCAAATAAAGCTTACTGACCTTGAAATAGTTTTAAACCAAATTTTGTTGCCTTTTTGGTGTTTTGAGGAATAGCACTCTCTGAAATATTTTCGATTTCGTTATCCAGCCTTTTCACGCATTCCCTAGAGACACCAAAAACAAAAGACAAAGCGGCCATGTTGGTGTCCTAAACAAAAGAAAAATAAAAAATTCTTTTGTTCAAGGGCACCAACATGGCCGTTGTGACGTCAAGTAGGGGCCGCGGAGCTGGGGAGGGGCAACGGGGGCAATTGCCCCCCCCCGACTTTTTTTTCTGACTTTGATTAGTGTTCTAAATTCCATAAAATGTCTGCACTCCACCTCAAATATTTGCCCCCCCCCCACTCTAAAAATCGCTC
>JAOBRD020787924.1:0-13649 GCA_027575215.2 Hydrozoanthus sils
GGTGGGGGGGGGGAGATTGCTAATCGGGGACTTTTTGCGATTAAAAATGCAGATTGTTAGGTGAAGGGTGTAAAAACTTTGAAACAGGGTCGGAAAACCAGCCAAAAGAAATAATCTGAGTCAAAATGAGTAAATTTTTAAGAAGGGTTCCTTAGAATGCTCATACTTCCCCGGGAACATTTTCGAAAAAGGCTTCCTTGAAATAGTGTTTGGTGCATTTTCAGTTCGTTTCAATTTTCGAAACAGTCTTAAGGTATTCTTTGACACAAATCCGAAAAAGATGGGGGTGCGGTGGGCTGGGACGGGGAGGAAGATGGAGAGGTAGCTGGAGGAGGTATAGAGATGGATGGACGGTAAAGATTTGGAGGGTACCATCCCTCCGTGCCTCTTTCTATTGGATCAACACCTCATTTTACCTGCGCCGCTCATGACCAGATGGTTGTTGGACTCATCTATAACATACGCCAGACAGAGCAAGCTGTCCGTTGCAAACTCTGGTATGGCTACTTTTGACAGGGGTAGAAGCAGCTCGATAGCTTTTCTCTCCGGATCGAGGAACCGGTCCCGTGTGTGTCTGAACAGGTTGTACAGTACACCCAAACTATTTCCGAGCATTTCGCCTCTTACGCTGAGCCTGCGTAGCTTCTGAGTCCTGTCGCTCTAGTTTTGATACAATGCAACATATCAGACAATCAGATACATCAAAGTACCGTAACTTGATGAAATAATTTTGATGTATTGCTACGCAGAACACAACACGGCAAAACACAACATATGATTAGAAAGAAATCTTTTAAGTTGTGTATGACTGATGGTGTAAGGTGTATGTCGGTTGACAAGACCGGAATTTTCGAAATGACTTCAAACTAAACAACACTATGCAAATGCATGAGCGTCACAAATAAACAAAATGTGTTATCTAAATACCATGTTCGTAAGTCAACAGTAACGACAATAACAGTTAGAGCGATAATGAAAAGAAAAATGAGAGAATACAACAACAACAAAACAATTGATTTATTCATCGCAAGACATGTATTCTTTTCGTGTTTTACAAACTTACAAAATAATTTCAAGTTTCAAAGGAGCACAGTTAATCGAGTTAAGTAGCTGAAGTCGCACGTAAGTTACAAGTGTTACTTTATTAAACAATAGAAAAATGATGCAAAATTAAACTGAGAACAGATACAGCCGAAACAGAATAGCAAAAACAACTCCAACTATGGCAACAAACAACAACAAAAACTGAAACAAAGTAGACAGGTGAAATGCATTGCGTATTTGAGTACGTACTATGTTAATGTCAAGGAGAAATACAAGGATACTGATAATGACAATCGTAATGATAATGATTATGTTAATGATACAAACAAAAAAATCGACAATTTTTTGTAACAGAAACATTTTAGTGCTACTTTCGATTCTTCAATAAGAACTTTAGAAAGCAATCTCGACGGTATGGTTAACCCTATCAGCCAAAGCCAGTTTATCAACATCTATATAACCACTCTTTTCAGAACACATACAAAATTATGAGAAAATTGAAGTTAATAAAACAAGTTAAACTGTCGAAGGTAAAAAGAAAAATTAACTAAAACTTATTACATAAAAATGATAGATTTTACCATGGCGTCTGTTCTTCGTTATTATGTATTCCGATGCTAAAGTAAAAAGAAGTCGATGTTCATGGTACTGACCACAAAAGGAACATGGCTTGGTATGCAGTCTTGCAATTCGGTAATCATTTGAATCAGTAAATCAACCAAGCCCCCCTCTCCAGAAGCGATACAAAATTCTTCCGACTCATCTGTATAGTTCTGAAGACCACCCACCAAAGAATTGATAGCATCTTGGGCGCCTTCTTTACTCTTAAACAAAACAATATTTTCCAACATTAAAAAAAGGGGTCGGGGCACTTGTAGGAGGAATCAGAGTTCGTCTAGTTACTCTAGACGGATCGATGTTGATTAAATACAACAATTTTGATAGTACTAGCACTGTTAGTATGGTCAAAAACATGTTCTATGATAGTTATGATTGGTTGAGAGCCTTAGAATGTCTGTAAGAGAGTACATAGACACGCTTTTGACAGTTGGTTATTTTATAAAAGCAATAAAAACGCATTTTCTGTGTCTACGTATACTTTTTGTAAACACTAGGGGAATGTTGAATCGAATCAGTGATAAAATAATATATAAACTTCAAGTTTCTTAATCAATTTTCCGCTAAACATCCATCTTGTTTTAATGAAAAAGGTACAATGACACAGGAAGTGCGTTTTATTGCTAGCCCGCGGCGTTTAATGTTTTCAATATACTGCTTTGCGTCAGGGTCCTGCCCACCCAGCCTCCAGCCAGCTTCCTGCGCTTCGATATCTCACATTGCTATCTTCGATATCTCGCTTCCCGCTCTTCGATATCCCGCTTTCTGCCTCTTCGGTATCCTGCTTTCTGCTTTTCGATATCCCGCCTCCTGCTTTTCGATATCCCGCTTCCCAGTCTTCGACATCCTGCTTCCTGCCTCTTCGGTATCCCGCTTTCTGCTTTTCGATATCCCGCTTCCAGCTTTTCGATATCCCGCTTCCTGCTTTTCTATATCCCGCTTCCTGCTTTTTGATATCCTGCTTCTCACTCTTCGATATACTGCTTCCTGCCTCTTCGGTATCCTGCTTCCCGCTCTTCGATATCCGGCTTCCTGCCTCTTCGGTATCCCTCTTCCTGCTCTTTGATATCCCGCTTCCTGATCTTCGATATCCCGCTTCCAACTTTTCGATATCCCGCTTACCACTCTTCGATATCCAGCTTCCTGCCTCTTCGGTATCCCGCTTCCTGCCTCTTCGATATCCCGCTTCCTGCCTCTACGGTATCCCGCTTCCTGCTTTTTGATATTCCGCTTCCTGATCTTTGACATCCCGCTTCCTGCTTTTCAATATCCCGATTCCTACTTTTCGATATCCGGCTTCCCACTCTTCGACATCCTGCTTCCTGCCTCTTCGGTATCCCGCTTCCTGCTCTTCGATATCCCGCTTCCTGATCTTTGACATCCCACTTCCTGCTTTTCAATATCCCGCTTCCTACTTTTTGATATCCGGCTTCCCACTCTTCGATATACTGCTTCCTGCCTCTTCGGTATCCCGCTTCCTGCTCTTCGATATCCCGCTTCCTGCCTCTTCGGTATCCCGCTTCCTGCCTCTTCGATATCCCGCTTCCTGCTTTTCAATATCCCGCTTCCTACTTTTCGATATCCGCTTCCCACTCTGCGATATCCTGCTTCCTGCCTCTTCGGTATCCCGCTTCGTGCTCTTTGATATCCCGCTTCCTGCTTTTCAATATCCCGCTTCCAACTTTTCGATATCCCGCTTCCCACTCTCCGATATCCTGCTTCCTGCTTCTTCGGTATCCCACTTCCCGCTCTTTGATATCCCGCTTCCTCCCTCTTCGGTATACCGCTTCCTGCTCTTCGATATCCCGCTTCCTGATCTTCGACACCCCGCTTCCTGCTTTTCGATATCCCGCTTCCTGATCTTCGACACCCCGCTTCCTGCTTTTCGATATCCCGCTTCCTACTTTTCGATATCCCGCTTCCCACTCTTCGATATCCTGCTTCCGGCCTCTTCGGTATCCCGCTTCCCGATCTTCGATATCCCGTTTCCTGTTCTTGACATTCCGCCTGCCGTACCCTTTTCCTGGGTTGCCACCCCCTATTTTTATCACTGTGTCAGGTAATGATTCTTTAACACTATATTACCAGTTGTTATTGCTAAGTGTCAACGAGCAAAACAAAACCGAACATCTAGAACGAAGGTTAAATGCAGTACTGAAGCAGGCGTTGATAGGAAACTGTTGAATCCTCAGATTCTATAAACATTATTATTATAATCTTCATAATTGCGGAGTTGCAACCAAGCATAAAAACTACAAAATATTAAAAACTTTTTCAGTTAAGGATTTTAAAAAAACACGAGCTTTCGGTTGTCAGCCTATGCTACAGCCTTTGGCAAGTAAAATAATAATTATAGGATCTATATGAATGAAAAATAAAAGCTGTTAAATTAGAATTTAAAATATGGAACAAAAATGCACGATTTAAAATATGAAAACAGAAATGCAATCAAATAGACATAAGAAGGACAAAAAAGTCAAAACTTTATTCTATTATTATTTTCGAAAGCTGATAGAATATGATCTGATTCTCTCTTTTGGTGTACATAGATCGCACTATGATTGCTGGCGGAAATTCTAGCTATTGTTATCTTATGTTACGCTGGCCAGGGCTGCACTCTGCAGCTTTTGGCCTCGGCAGCTCGTTAGCAATGAAAAGGATAGCCAAACGTGTATTTTTGGTTTATAGTTGAACCCCGATTACTCGAACCTTTGGTAACTTAAATTCCCTGCTAACTCAAAGCAAAACTGATTTTCCCTGTAATTTTAACCCCTATAACTTGAAACTTAGAAAACTCAAAGTAGTTTTAATTGCCCTCAGCAATTCGAAATACCGGGGTTCAAATACATGAAAACAATCTAAATACAACAGCTAATTTAAATGCTGGCCGACTAACCAGATTTAAAAGTTTTCTAATTTTATCTTACTAAAAATTTATTTACCTATTGGTAATTCAATGTATGCGTCAGTAAATAAATGGCGCGTCCAAAGGAACTGAAAGGACTGAGGCAGCGATTTACAAGTGAAGATTCGACTGTAGTACCACATCGATTGGCCTCAAGGTGTTCAAAGACTTTCCAGTGATGTGTATTATCAAAGATATTCACTGTTTATAAAGAAAGGGTATGAAATCGAAGCTCACTTGATTTAATTTACTTACCTCATTGCCTTTGGTCACGTTAGTTGTGCTATTTTCTGTGTTTACTGTCTTTTTCAACAAAGTCTTTGTGTCTTCTCTGTCCCACTTCGTTAAGTCCTCATAAAGGTTTCTTACAAATCGAATAATGTCGCTGAAAAGTATCGGTATACCAAGCTCAATAAGAAAATTCCAGAAATGCTTTTTGTTTAAGAGAGCACTAGTTTCTTGGTGGAAAACGTTACCGGTTTGCGAAATTTGAGCTAGTACAATTTTGGGTTGAAAGTTGTCGGCATTAAGGTTTTCTCTCAGAACAAGCGCGAACTTGCAGAACCGAGAATAAATTGCCTCGTGTGTTGGATCAATCTTAGAATATTTATGCAGAAGTTGCTCAGGCGATATTTCGTTATCAATCCCATTATGTTGCTGAGTGTCTTGTGGTACTCCATCGAACATACTTGATTCCGCCATTACTAACCTACGTTGCATTTTGTATGACTCTTCTCGGTTTAATAGGGTGGCATCTAAGGTTTGCAAACTACAAGCTGTTTTGAATTCTTCTTTCTCCTTGGTTTTGTTTGAAGTATCAGCAACTTTCCCTGCAGTACGAACGCCGTCGACTTCAATGTGAGTTGAATCTGTTTGCTGGGCGGCGAAGCGGCAGGTAAGATTGTATGAACTCGAAAACTGTGTTTTGCTTTCTTGTGTAGCTTGGATTGTGCACGCACTTCCCATTTAAAAAACAAATGTCATCGGCATTCAGTTAAACATCGTTTTAGGTTTTGATTGCAACCTCGGCTCTAGGCTAGCTCTTGAAATGACAAGAGTCGAAAGTGTTTTTATATGTGTATGATAGCGTGAAATTTTTAAAATTAATTCATACAGTGCTTGCAGCAAATTTCGAGTTGCCATGACAAAGCCGTCCCCCGCTAGGCTATGAAAACAGTGCTATAAAATCTTGCAAAGGAAAGCATTTTTGACAACGGAACATTTAAGAACGCTGTCAGCACAACAATTTCACGGTTTTTGTCAACATTTTAAATATCTAGGTAATAAGCAAAACTTTAGCGTTTCTGGTTGAAAGAATTCTTTAGAGTTTATATAGTAAATCTGCCGAGTTTGGGGTTGATGTGTAGGCTGCGTGCAGACGCTAGTCTCCGCTTGGCCAATTTAACACTATAAAAATTAAGCGGCTATGTGTAGACAAGTTGATATGTGGTAACCTGGTGAAGATATAGCCATGTGAAATAACTTTTCACAGAGAAATTATGTTGGGGGCATGAACTCAAATGTACCAAATTAACAGAAACTAACAGGAATAGAATTTTGCAAAATTGCCCTAAGCGCTTCTTATCATTTGATTAAATCAATTTAAGGGTAAATTAAGAATCAAGCATTAATTGGGAAGAAACTAGGTTTGAAAAAAAGAAAGCAGTGATAACACAGGCCTGCGCAAAAGCCGAAAATTCTTATGAAAAATCTGGGCTTACGGCATTTCGTGTGGGCACTTTTTTCGCTTGCTCCAGCCTCTTTAGTCTATCATTTGAACCTAATTTGAAGTGCTATCCTATTATGTGTGTGGTCAGTGAAAAAAAATCAAAAACAGCATAGAAATATAGCGTGAAGTTAGAGCGAAACTAGCTATCACTTTAATCTGTGGCTATGACCTGGATCAAAAGGTGGACTTCGGCAACTTGCTAATTACACTTGCAACTTGCTCAGACAATTTGCAAATGAAAATTCCAAATTTGTTCCGCAACATTGCAAATCAGCGCGCAAAGGAACATCCGGTATGACTACAAGTATGTTCATTTCGGAAGAAAAGTATGATATAAATAGATATTAAAAAGCATGAATACGATGAAACATATTTTGTCTTAATAACATACTGTAAGGATCTTAAGTGTCCTTTATATTTTGCATTTTATGCTATATGCCTAAAGTATCTACATTTGGATTAAAGTGCACGTGACCTCCGCCTTGGTGCAAGCGATTTCATATAATGTCAACTTCTATGTGGCTTGCAGTTTGTTAAGTCTGGATCTTTATCTACATTACCAACACACTTTTTTACCTATACGCTTATTATATCTATCTACTTCTTCATTCGTATCTACTTCTACAACTCCAACTACATCTACAATTACATCCATATCCATGTCGACATCCTCATCCAATTTCGAATCTACTTCTATATCCTCATTCACATATATATCCAGATTTCTATCTCCTTCTGATATATTCACATCCCTATCTCCTGCTGTGTGCACATCCTTATCCGCATCCAAATCAACATCCACATCAACATAAACACCCATATCTCATTCACACCAATTTTCACATCCACGTCAACACCCACATCTAAATCCTTATTTACTTCCAAATCGGTCAATGCCAAACCCATATCCACGATTACATTCAGCATCAACCGCCCACCGATCGACATTGGCATCACTGGTGATCTTTATTGCTCTTGCAAAGAGAGACAAACAGCTTTATGTGCAAGTTGAATCTAAGAATGAAAAGAAGAGGATACTGGAGAGTTAAAGATTTTAAGAAAAAGGAAGCAACAGCTTTTGTGTACCCTTTAAGAAATAAAGCCCCTGTTTTTAAAAACGGCCCGGAATTAAAGCGCGAATCCGAGTTGTACATAAATTTCCCATAAAACGACAACGAGTAGTCTTTTTGTTTTAGTAGAAGTATTTCGAGACTATAAACAACACAACTACAACAATTTGCAATAAATAAAGTTTTAGTTTCTCTAGACAGATAGTTAATTTTGAAATATTTAACTGCAGTTTGCGCGTGTGTCACATGTGCTCGTCAATCTGTGAAATGTTAAGTGTTAAATTGTTGCTTCATACAAGTATGTTCAGCCGATAGAAACCAAGTCAGAGCGATTATTCTAATCATTTTAGTTGAAAAGTTGAAGTCTCTGAAGAATAAACAACATAACCACAATAATTTGTATTAAATAAAATTAATTTATTTCTTCAAACAATGTTGACTGAGCTGTGTAAACAGCTTTCGCATGCAGATGACTCGGCAGTCTGTCGAGTGAAATACGTGCATTTGATGCTTCAAAGGCAAACATATTGTTTGTTTCTAACTTTTCAAACTTTTACATCATATTTCGTTGCTGCCTTCGTTTTTTCTGGAACTGTTTTGCCAATTAGAAGGTTCAAGTTGTCTGCAGAAACGACTGAAAATCGAGTAGCACGTGTAGCCGCCATATTAATTATATATTTTACAGCCAAGACCTTACTCGCTATTCACACCAACCTCGTTCCGAGGGCCCTTTCCTCTTTCCCCCCAGGAAAGGGCCCTAGGAACGAAATTGTATTACATCTTATAGAGAGCGACTTGGGAGCCAATCAGATTATAACACTTGTAACAGACAGTGCCTAGATTTCTACTAAGTACGATTACTACGAATTGCCTTCAGTAAGTCATACTTTGCTTGAACAATGCACTTGGAGTATTTGCTAACAAGTTTATTTATGCTAGTTAATTCATTGGGATGGCCAGACCTAGAGTCGAGGAGAAGGGTGAACGATCTGATAGTGTTTTATAAGATCCTGTCTCGCCAAGTCCATGTTGACTTCCCAAGCGACCGTTAAGGCAATAGCAATCAATCGCGCCTTATTCGAGCCAGCTTCCGTTACCCCTACCAATTCCGTCAGTATTTCTCTAGTATTAATGCTCATAAGCACTCTTTCTTTGTTAGAACAATCTCGTACTGGAACGCTTTACCGAACAACATTGTATCGGCTAAATCTATATGGCTGTTTCGCTCTGGCCTTTCTAGCAACTGTTATGTTATTTCTGCTGTTATTTATTATTTATTTGCATTTTTGTAATTGTAACTGTAGTAATCTAAGGTACTACATTCTTCCTTCTTCCAGTTATGTCTTCAGGCTATGGAATAGAGTTGTTAAAATCTATAGACTATGCTATTGTTCAAATATATGTAAACTTATGCGTAGCAAGTCAATTTTGACTTCAAGTTCTGTAAATGCTTAATTGGCTATATTTAGGTATAATTTTAGTTTTTTCTCAATACTGTTCTAGCTTATTCTGTTTTTGGCTCAATGCAATATTCAGTCGATGTTCAATGTTTCTTCTTTCCTATAAGTCTAGAGGAACTTTTTTTTTCAACAAAACGCTTGAAATTTAAGTAATACCATGTGCTAATATATTGCTTATCCTTTAAGTGTCCTTCAAAGGTTGATTTCTTTGGTCGTTGGGATCTACGTGGTTGTGGTGTTGCATGGTTTGATATTAGTGTTGTCTCAGCTGTGGTGGTTGTTGCTGGTTGGGTGGTCTGGTCAGTGTTTGTTGCTATTGCTGGTGGTACAATGATTGGTTTTGGTTGCGGGTGTGGCAGTTGGCTGGTTAACTGGTCTGTGGTCTGCAGGAGTTTAAATCTGTATGCATAGGGCTCGAATTCGCTTATTGTCGCGCTTGACTAAGACTGCGTCACCTACTTGGATTTTGTGGTGTGTTGCTTTATGTCGTTTGTCATGGCTGGCTTTCAACTTTTGTTTGTAGTCAGTGTCTCGAGCTCTGATCTTTCCATCTAGGTTTGATGTTTCAGTTGGGAAGTGGTCCAGCTTAGTGCGTACTTTCCTATTCGTGAGAAGCTCATATGGCGAAACGCTTGTTGCTGGGTGTGGAGTTTGGCGGTAACCCTGTAACATAACGTAGGTTGCTTCATGCAGGTCTTGGCCGGTCTCAAGGGCGATGGATGCGGTTTTGTTGATCATCTTGTTGAACTCTTTAACCTGGCCCTGGGCTTTCGAATGTCTGGGTGTAACCTTCGTTAGCTTAAATCCTGTCTCTTTGGCAAATAGCTCAAACTCTGCGGAGTTAAAGGGGGGTCCATTGTCTGATTGGACAACTTGTGGTATGCCATGTGTTGCAAAGATTTTCTTCAATTTCTTTCTTACTGGCTGGATTGATGTTGAGTGTACGAATTCAACATCTGGATATCATGAATATTGGTCTGTTACTGCTAGTGCATATTCTGTGCCTTTCAATGGACCACAGAAGTCAATTTCAACGGCATCCCATGGTCGATCAGGTAACTCGGTAATCTTGGCTGGTTCAGTGTGAGGTGTTTTGGTGGCTTTTTGCCGCTCAAAGCAGTTGCGAACAATGGATTCAATTCTCGCATTCTTTGTTGGAAACCAGTACTTTGCCGAAGCATCTCTTTGGTCTTGCTCAGTTCCAAATGTCCTTGCTTGTGGGCAATTTGAATTATTCTGTCGTAGAGTGCTTCAGGGGGGATGATTCGGTCTAGTCGCAGTACTAGTCCCTGAGTTTCGATAGCTCGGTTCGCAGGTCATAATAGGGCTTGAGGTCACAATCTTTTCTGTCCCATTTTCCTGTTTCCATGGCAGTGATGAGCTTTTGGAGCTCTTCGTCGGTTTTAGTTTCCGCTCTGATTTTCTCAATAACCACTGCATGTTCGGATCGGACAGATGCGATAACATACTTCTCGAGTCTGTCGGTGCCTTTCTCCGGTAGTGGGTGTCAGTTGGTCATGTTGGTTTTTCCTGGGATGTGGATCATGTAAAGTCGAGGTTCTGCATCTTCATAATGATACGCTCTATGCGTGGTGATAGTTTGGCAGTGGGGTTGTTGAATAGCGGTAGTAGGGGTTTGTGGTCTGTTGCAAGCTTGAATGTTGGTGCCCCTAATAGGTACATTGAGAGTCGGCTAGTAGTAACTCAGCTGATAGTGCCTCTCGCTCAATCTGGGAATACCTTTTCTCTGTGTCCGTAAGTATTCGACTGACGTAATGGACGGGCTGGAATCCTTGCTTGGTTTTCTGAAATAAGCCACCGCCAAGGCCATGTGGGCTTCCGTCGCATATAACCACGGTCTCTCGGTCTGGATGATATGGAATAAGCACTGGCGCCGTGGTGATGGCTTGCTTTAGCTCGTCAAAGGCTTGCTGGTGTTGCGTGGACCATTCATATTTGGTCTCTGCTTTAGTAAGTCGTCGCAGTGGTTCACAACGTTGAGAGAAGTTGTCGATGTACCTGGTAAGATATGCAAGCATCTTTAGAAAAGATGCTAACTCCGAGTCTTTAGATTTGGGTGCGGCACAGTTCTGAACGGCTCTGATCTTGTCGGGGCTGGATTTTAGGCCCTCATCAGTGAACAAGTGTCAATGAAACTCGATGGACGTTTGGCCAGACTCGCATTTCTCGTGTCGCAGTGTGAGGTTTGAGTCTTCCAGGCGTTGTAGGAGTGTTGCTATGTTACTGTTGTGTTCGTCCCAGTCTTTCCCGCCGATCAATATGTCGTCTCGGTTGTTAATTACTCTTGGAATTCCTAATATCATTATGGCTATTTCTGCGTCGAACAGGTCTTGGCTGTTAACTCCTCCAATGCAAGGCGCTTGTATCGGTAGTTACCCCACGGTGTCGAGAATGTCATAATCTTTTGTGATTCGTAGTCGAGGCAGAACTGATGGTAGCCGTGATTTAAATCCAATTTACTGAAGACTTTGCAGTGTTTCAATTCAGTCACGAAATCCTCTGTGATCGTTGCTTGTACGTTTTGTGTGCGGAACATTGATTTATTTAGTATTCTCAGGTCTAGACTAACTCTGATATCCTTTGGGTTCTTGGGTTTTGGCTGTACCATGATTGGTGAGCACCATGTGATCGCTTCGGTACTTTTTCCATAACATCATATGCTACGAATTCTTCGATTCTGCTCTTGAGAGGATCAATGAGATGGTACGGAACTCTTCTCGGTTTTTGTGCGATCGGGATGGCGTTTTCTTTCATTGGGGGGTGAATTCGAATCTCTTCTCCGTGTCGCGTAGCTCTGCTGGTTCCCAGAAAGAGGTTTTTGTGTTGTGAAGAATATTGTTCAGCTCTGTTGTTCCGCTGTGGACGTGTTTGACAGTTCTGTTTGGTTTTCGTAGGCCGCCCGTTGGGTCTATTTTTAGCATTCCAAGTTCTGCAAGAGTTGGCCTTCCGAGTAGTGGGAGAGAGTCCATCGTTTACTTGATTACGACAATTTTAGCTTCACATTGCCTGGTCTGGTTTCGATTTGTACAATACATTCGCCTTTGATTGTGAGTTCGTGGTTCAGTGCGGTCAATTTTATCTTTGAGTCGCGTAATTTGATTTCCGGTCGGTGTTTTTGCAGATTGTAGAATTGTTTCTCGTCCATGATATTCGTGTCGGCTCTTGTGTCGGGTTCTATAATCGTTTCAAAGCCATTGATGAAAATTGTGCAGGTTTTCCGTATCCCTTGGCTTGCTTTCTTGAGACGCAAGTGGTTGATTAAACATTCATCGCTTGACTGGGACATTTCTGAATCGCTGTCAACGTTGTTGTTATGTGACACTTGCCGTATTTGTTGTCCTTTTGTTGTGATTTTGCGGCGCGATTTCGTTGCGGATTTCTTTCCCTGTGGTGGTGTTTTTTTGCTGCGACAGACGGCGCTAAAATGGTTTTTCATTCCACAGGAATAACATGTGACCCCGATAGCTTTGCATTGGCTTCGGTGATGGTTTCGGGTGCATCGCTCGCAGTTTTGGTGTGGCGAAGGTTTTCTTGGGGGCGGGGCGGTTTTGTGTTGCCCGATGCGACGAATTTGCTCGGTGTATTTATTTAAGCTTTTTCTCCATTTCCCGTGTTTGTTGGGTTGCTTCTTCCTTCCTCGATTGCTGCTTCATCTAGGATTTCCTGAAGAGTCCAATTGCTTCGGATTGCCTTTATGCGGATTCGCTTGTTTCGTATGGTTTTTATCAAGTGATCACGGATGGCGTCGTTCTGATCGGCATAGTCACATTTCTTTGCGATCTCGCGGGTTCGTGCATGGTATCGGGCCAGTGGTTCGTTGACCTCTTGTGTCAAATTTCCCACTTGGAATCTGGCGTATTCCTTGTTTTTCTTCGTATTAAAATTGTGTAGTCGTCGTCTCCCTCGTCGCTGGTCGAGTCGGGAAGTGATTCTTCTAAGTCGGCGATATCTTTTCCGCCGTAAATAATCAGTCCGTCTTTCTTGAGTTCTGGGTCGCTAATCCCAAAGAATCGGAACTGTCTTTCAATATCTTTCTTCCATTTATCTCACCTGCTAGCGGTCTCGGTTGTGTCGCGATCGACGATAAATGGTTTGATATTAAGTTTTCGGTTTACAAACGTGACTGATGATCCGTTCCCTGCATTTAAAGCGGTGCTGCTGCACGCTTGTGGTTTGGTATTTGGCATTTCTTGATCTCTTCTTTCTTAGTCTGATGGATCCTCGTCACCAATGTAGTAATCTAAGGTACTAACTAAATACTAAGACAGAGAGAGGACGACAGTTGTGCTAGCTCTCGATACTTGTGTATTCACTCATGTGTAATCACTGTACTTTTCTAAGGTCACATGATATGTATAGTATCAAGTTACTACAGTAACATCTGCACGAACCTTGACAACTGACTACCCATTACCAGATTAGTACATGCTAAAGGTAATTATCTAAATTAAAGATTAAAAATATGGTTGTACCCTTAGATATACTTACTGAGGCTTTTTGAAGACCGAATTAATAACTTATACATCGTACGTCTCTTACCAGTTTTTAAGGCATGAATGCCTTCGTATAATCAAAAGGATTCTGTCACTCATTTCGTGCCCAGGGCCATTCTTTTTCGCGTGGCCGAGAGAAGCGTAGATTCTAGTTTACTTGAACTGGTTGAACTGGTTCTGTAACCGGTTTACAAATCAGTTTGGGTTGCAAAAAAAGCGAGGTGGCCGCGTATGTTTTAAGCCTTCATATGCATACATTTGAACCCTTTTAAATAAATTGGGAATTCCGAGGATTTTTTCCTAAACGTC
>JAOBRD020788138.1:2887-13646 GCA_027575215.2 Hydrozoanthus sils
GATCAAGATTCGGGAAGTGAAATTTTCTCTGGCGAGCTTCCAGTGTTGTTAGCCTTAGTTCACAACGAGAATATGACCAAAGAAAGTCAGTTTCGAAAGGTACGTTTAGTTTGAGCCACTTTAACTGAATATAAATAAAGAGCTTAGTTAAATTACAATTTTCCATCTCTTTAACGATAAGAAGTCAATCGATGATCGTGATCGTAGGTTGCACGCGTTTGACTCTCGTTAACATCCTTTGGCAGCTCCTTCCTCCATTAAATTAGATTTAAGTGGAATTAAACGTAAAAGCGGATAACAACGAAAACGATAAAGACATTAACAATGATAAAGAAACGGAAATAATCAACTACATCTATGAATTGAGTGTATGGACGCCAAGCGGGTGAAAATCGTTATAATGATAATGATATTGGTAACAGTAACGATAATAACAATGATATATATGAGTATTAACTTGTATACCTAAAGTTCTTATGTGTGTAAATCCTTTAATGACTGTTATTATTCTTCAGGTTCTCACTCAAGCAGCGTACGCCATGTACCGAGACGTGTTGTTTGTGACGCTGGACGTAGAAGAGTTTGCTTTCTGGGCAAGCAACTTTGTGCCAAAGGATTATCATCGAAGCTATGCATACGGTAAGAAACCTACTCGTTACTGTCTAGCATCGTTGTCTTTGCGTTAAACGACGTAAAATGCTTCATTTTAGTCTTGAGCATCGTCTGAAGGGGTCTTGGTCCCAACCCCCATGACTTGGCTCAGCCTCGTTTATGGGGACTGGTAACAATAGGGCCCTATACACCAGACTCTACTGAACAACATTGTCCGAGCTCGCACGGCGATCGGACAACCTGGACTCCTTTGAAAACACACCTTTTTTAGTTCAGCAGGAAAAATACTAAAACACAATTTGACAGCTCTTATTTGTCCGCAGTGGGGTAATTTCCTTTTTTTGTTAGTTTTGGACAATGCCCTGGGTTTGTGTGTGTTAACAGAAATCTTTGATCGGTCTCACATGCTGCTCCTGCAAAAACTTTAAAATCATAATTTAATCGATCACAGAAACAGTGAAAATAGATTAGCTCAACTCAACCAGGTGCGGGCTAAATTTCTTTCTTGTTTCTGCTTGCTGTATTGTTTTTATCACCAAACCATAAAGGTTATTTTATTCTTGAAGGTCGTAAATACTAGTTTTACTTGTTAGGACACGCAGAAACTCGTAGTGATTGGCATGTGGGGAGTAGGGAGGGGGAGATTCTAACCAACGCTGATGGTACGAGCCTCTACCGGGCTCCAGGGCTTCCCTGGAAAACCTTTGGCAAACTATTCTCTATGAAATGCCAGTTCTTGGTATTATGGGGGTATTTCGAAAGATATTTGATGGTTCAAATTTTATAATTTCCTGGGACGATTGCCAGTTATTACTAGACTTTGAATCTTGTTGAATGTGAACAAGAGCTTAAAATAATTGTACTTAGTTTGAGAATTGGGGGGGGGGAGGGGGAAGCTACCCACCCTACCGCCCCCTCCAACACAAATCCCTTGTGACGCCTAGACTCAAAACATTAAAGAAATGTTACCAAATTCGTTGGTAAAACTTTGCCGTTTTGACCGAGGTTAGAATTTATTTTGGTGGTAGGTAGATAACGTGTAAATAAGAGGAAATTATTGGCTAATCAGAAACAGTTTCAGCACAGACATGTCAATCAAAAATTTCGTATGCATCTTGCAAACCCATTTAACTGCAAGTTTTCAAGTTTTCCTTGACAAGTTTTCAGTTGTGTCTGGGCACTATATCCTTGTCTTATTTTCCTTGTCCGTTTACACTAGCAAATTTCAAACTTGTTAGTTGTCTAGAGAAGAAAAAATTGCACACCTTTCTCCATTTACACTGACAATTTTCTTGTCAAGGCAAAATTATCAAGAAAAAATTGGCCGTTTAAACGGGGCTTTATGAACTCGGTAGCAAACTGAAGCCAATATAACTTTTCTTTATTAGAGCTGCACGGAAACAAGCTGCCATCGTTGTACCATTACCCGCGATTGTGCATCGTGCGCTGGCACGACCATCAACACGCAGCCTTTTACCCACCGCTACAGGAGTTGGAACGACAAGCCAGGAAAAACCGAGTTCAGAGCCGGCTCGACTCCATCAATTCCCAACAAATTATAGCTTTCGTAAGAAAGTTCCTACAAGACCCTCAAGCTATGCTCACAAGAACAGAGCTATTTTAGAAGTGGATGCATTCGAGAGGGGTTTTTTTGTCATAAAGGATAAGAAATGCACGGCATTTGCAGACTCGGGGACTGTTCCAGCGTGATGTTGATAATTACAACCGGAGTTCTCACCGTAGGTTACTGTTTTAAACTGCTGTCTGTGGTCGTGCGGGTTTCCAATGTGGCTCGCAACCCAATAATCCTGATGGGGTTTTCGGTGTGACTCGCAATCCATTAATCCTGATTGGGTTTCCGGTGTGACTCGCAACTCAATAATCCTGACTGGGTTTCTGGTGTGACTCGCAACCCAATAATCCTGATTGGGTTTCCGGTGTGATTCGCAACCAAATAATCCTGATTGGGTTTCCGGTGTGACTCGCAACTCAATAATCGTGATTGGTTTCCGGTGTGACTCGCAACCTACTGTTCGTGAGTGAATATCCGGCAAGAACTGACTGTTGTGTCCTTGACTGCTTGGCACTCAACTACCAAACACTTTGCCAACTCAGTTTATAGCATTTTTCGTGCGCTCTGATTGGCTCCCGTAGCTCAGAAGAACGGTGATTAGTATATACCAGATATACCAAATCAGTGATCGCAATTTTAGCGCGTTCTGATTGGTTCCTGAAACAGTATAGATATATGGGACTATTTTCTGTTTTGAGAAAGCTGTCAAAATGGCGACTCGTTTTCGCGCCAGTCTCGGAAGAGGAAACTAACGAAATAAACGACTGAGCTATTCTCTTAAACACAAAAAGAGCTTGGGATGCCTGTGTTCACCGGTAGGATGAAATTGTTTAACCTGAAATTTCGAGAACTAGTACAACAATGATAGTGAGCGCGCGCCTTTCTTTCTTTTCTTACGTGCGCGTGAAAGTTTGGTTCAAACTTGATGTTTACCAACTCTCACGTTAATCTGTTCTACTAATTTGGTATTACCTCCCTCAGTGTCGGTACCTAGCGATAGACATTTATCCCGCCGCTTCGCAACTCGCTAAACATCGGGCATCAGCAGTCGCCTCCACACCGGGGGATGTTTCAAGTGTTTACTATTAACTGTCAACCTGATGTCTCGTTTTGCTACAGTTGCAAATAGTCAAAATCTTAACGATAAATGGAGAGATATAAACAATACAAACGAATCAGGTTCTGTATCTCGGAAGCAATGGCAACTGCATTACGTTGCTGCATTGTCGCTTTACTAGGGAGTTTAAGATACGAGGGCACCAACGTCGACGGCAGAGAGCAATAGTGAATACAATAGCTGTACGTTGGAATGCACTGTGCTGGCCACTTGCACGCCTTCGTCTTGAAAATAGGGACTTTAAGCAACAAGGACGATGACGGCAGAGAACAATAGTGAATACAATAGCTGCACGTTGGAATGCACTGATCTGGCCACCTGCACGCCTTCGTCTTGAAAATTACAACGTAAAAAGCTTAAAGGTTTTTTAATATTCTTTTAAAACAAAAACGCTTTAAAAGAATTTTAAAAAACCTTTTAGCCTATCATAAAATATCACACAGCCTTATGGCATGAACCGAAATGTGTTTATTTATTTATTTATTTATTGCCCATTTCTCTCGGTGAAAGTATCTTTTGTCATATTTAAAATAATTGCATACACGTTTTATTTAACGATAAGGGAGAAAATTGTTTTTTTTTGTTTGCACGTCATGCTTTGCGTTTTCGTGCGGTTTTTCTGCATGTTCGTGTAGAAAGGCCTGAGAAATGAAATATGTGCTGGCTGGCGGAATTAGCTCAGACCCCGTCCACACGTATCCGGAATTTTTTTGAAATTCTCCGTTTTCACCTCCCGTCCACATGTAAACGGCGTTTTCGGCAACAACTACGGAGGTTTTGGAATACGCTCTTCAGACTGTTGAGTTTTAAAAACGGAGATTTATCGTTTCGTGTGGACGGGGATGTTTTCGAATACGGAGAAAAAAAAATTGTTTTCAAAAATATCTGGATACGGGGCCTTAGTGCTAAATACGTACGATAGTGTATAAAGTTAAGGCCATAGTTAGTGAATAACGATTTTCTAATGAGTTGGGTCAATAATTGAACTTTCGCTTGTCGTATTTTTTTTTTAATGCTCTCCTTTCTCTTTTGAATGTACGAAGTATGTCAAACTGGGACGAGAAATTTTGCTTAATTTCCACCCGTTATAGTTCGTTTCTTCTTACTTTTACAGTTCTGCTTTTAATTTGTAGTTTTCGTAAGAAATTAATGAAACTCGTGTAAAGTTGAGTTTGTTTTTGTCTGCACCGGACAAGAGGTTAACAATACGATATTGCCACGAACACCAATTTGAGTTCATTCATTAGCAATTCTATTAAATCTAAAAGTATGAGATAGGTACTGTCCGTACATAGCAGAGGCTACTCGAGACGGCCTAGTGTTCTTTCCGCGCCGTCTATAAAATTAAGGGAAAAGGTCAAAACAATGGTACTTCCTAGGAACCCAATTTAGGGGGGGTGGTGTATTATGTGCCGCCACTCACCACCTTATTTCAGGAGCAAATATCATGTTCAATAAAATAGATATTGATAAAGTGCTTGCACCAACGCCTTCCTTGTGGAGAGCGGAGTCCATAATTGAGAAATTGAGCTCTGAAAAAGTGGCGGGGGGTGGAGTAGGGGGGTTTGTGCCGCCACCCACCACCTCCCCCGACAAAATTGGGTTCCTTAAAAATGCCATTGTTTTGACTTCTTCCCTAAAAAGCTATATCTACTAGGCATGGTAATAGAAGAATAAATTAAACAGTTGTTATTCAGTTACATTTCTAAATAGGTCTTTACGTACACCGGTATTAAATTAATACAGTAGTAGCGACGATTTATTTCATTTAGTGTTCAAGTGTTATTTCGTTCAGGGTGAGCAATTTTTTTCATTTATGAGTCATTTATTTCATTTAGCGTTGATTTTTATTTCATTTAGGGTTGGTATTTCGTTTAGCGTTGGTTTTTATTTCATTTAGGGTTGTAATTTCATTTAGCGTTGTTATTCAATTAGCGGTGATACAAACTCATCCTGCATAAAAACGACAGAAGACGGGTAATGTGCACGGCAAGCAAATTTAGCTTGCGCATGGTATTCGCAAGTATTAACTCAGTTCATGTATGGAATAGAACGAACATTTGAGACAATATTTTATAAAAAACCCTTACGAAGTGGAAACTTATAAAATATAGTTTATTAAAATACAACTTGATAACGGACTACTTTCTTTGATCGTGAACACGATTGCTAGTCGCAATGTGACTCAGCTTTAGTATAGTCTAGTCGATCTGTTTTCGTATTTCCTCGTCCACTGAATACTGTCAATAACCTGTTGGGCTTATTCCCGCACACTTAATGCAGCTTTCAAAGTTTTGCCAGTTACGTGACATAAGTGCGGGTTACCACAACGAGCACAAGTATCGCACACAACGACGAGCTTTTGGCTGTAAAAGATTAGTTAAACCTCTGTGTTTTTCAAACAATAATCCTCGCATTGTATGGGCAAAAAAGGGTTTATCCAGGACGTGTTTTGACTTCCTACATTACAATGACTTTGTAGTTCAGAAACAGCAGTGTACGTCGTTGTGTTTGTTGCATGCAAGAAGGGCTAGCGACTGTACTGAACTGAAGCTAGATGAAACTTGCTTTAACACTCAAATAACTTTGTTACAGTATAGGAAAGTTAGTTTGGTTTTACACATTGTATAGAAATATATACGTAAAGTGTTGCCTTTCGAAACACTAGCCCAGCTGAAAAGAGTTGTTTTGTCTCTCTGTGTGAAGTTATCTTGCACTCTAACTGCACAGTCACAAATCATTACGCCTGCTATGGAGTGCATGGATACTGCTCCGAGACTAAATTTATCTTTTCTGCAGTATGCACATTTGCTTTGGTAATCCCATTTGGAGCAAGCACGGGAGCTAGGATAAGATCAGTATATAGTTAATGATTCATAGTGTAGCAGCTAGTATTACAAATCCTAGTGACCGTTATTTTCATCGAATTACGTCCGAATTGTCTTTTTTTTTATTCGTGACAAATGCTGTAGCTAGCGTTACTTTTGATCACGTGGCCATAACGCGGTGCACAGTTGCGAATGTTTAGTTGAAAGAAAGGACAATTCTGCGGGAAATCGTGCACGTAAGTACAATTCGGATTTTTATAATTGCTTAGGAGTCGTTAGATCTCAAAGTAAAATCGTTCGGTGGCTTGGCCAACCCTATCTAACGGTTAGTAACTAGCATTTAATTTATACAGATCGGTGAAAGTAACGGTAGCTAGCTACAGCATTTGTCACGAATTGTAAAGGACAATTCGGACGTAATTCGGTGAAAATAACGTTCACTAGTATTTGTAATACTAGCTGCTACACTATGAATCATTAACTGTATACTAACTTTGTCCTAGCAACCGTGGAACAAGTATGAACCAAAATACGAAGTTTAATCACCTTTTCGGGCTTTGTGGCGCATTTTCACGGGCTAAAATGGAGAATTTGGCGTGCTAAAATATAGCTGAAATAGAAGAATGAGAAGTGCGATTCAAAAAGTTGTACGATGTTAACATCCAAAAGCCGTTGCGATGTTTGCGCCGTTTTTCGTGCAGCGTTAAGGACGCTGTGTCAATGTTCAGACAAAGTATACTTTTTTTAATTTTGTTCACTTTCAACAAGATTCAAAGTCTAGATATAACTAGCAATCGTGGCCGGAAATTATAAAACTTGAACCATCAAGTATTTTTCAAAATATCCCAAAAATACCCAGAAATGGCATTTGAATGAGAATGATAAATTATTTACATGTTTCAGTGATCTTGGTTTGGCGTCGTGATTTGCTTGCAGATGTCTATAAGCGTAATTCTGTTGAAATAGTATCTTCCATATCATATTCAGCACATTTCCAACCTCTTAATGTCTAGATGGCCCAATACTTAAGATGCTGCGTACAATCGCAAGTCCATCCCCCAGGATGGGGCGTGGTCACGGCTGGTGTGCGCATGTGCGTTTATGTCGCATCTTGTGTTCATGGGTTTTTGCACCAGTGTTGGCGTTCTTTTCCCAGCTCTCATGGAGGAATTCAAGTCGAACAGAGAACAAACAGGTAAAACAAAGCAATCAAAAGCTCTTAGTATGCTTAATTTTCTCTTGCATGCAATTCAGACATTACTTAAATCGCCGTTGTTTTTACATTAAAATAAACGTGATTTATCAATCGTGTTATTTTGGACAAAAAAGGTGGGAATTTAGAGTCAACTTCAAGGCTTGAATAAAGTTATATCAACTTCCTTTGGGGGTGGGGGGGGGGTACTACGTAGCTTCTAAAGCCAGTTAGTTGTACATTTAATACTATTGAGCTTTGCTCAGTTGAAAATTTAAAGATAAAAATCACTTTTCGGAATCAAACAAAAATCGTTGCCATCCTGCGTTTCTATCCAATTCTTTTAGTTTTTCCTAGTTTTAAATGAGTTTTCTTAACCATTCGTTTTCGTATTTTGTAGAAAGAAAATGGGGCTTTTGGTTTTGTAGAGCATTGAATCACTCTGTAATTAAAGCCAAAAGCATAAAGACCGCCATTAACGGGGAAGTCAAAGTATATTTTGCCTCCGGATTCCCACTCTCGATCATTTGTGACAGTGAGAAACACAGTCAGCCTATGGAAGAAACAAACAAATCCTTTCATTTTCTGGATGTATTAACTACTAAATAGTTGTAAATTGTTTGGTAAAATTAATCGTCATGGCCTTTACTGTAATCAGAAAACCACAATTTACACATAATAGGTTCTTGATTTATTCTCCTCAATGTCATCTATACTAATCTCTGTTTCCGTTTTAGTGTAATCCATCATTTTCAACGAACAATTTGAAATGATTGATAACTTCAAAAATATTGAAGTTCAGCGCAGCATAATGGTATGTTCCATCATCTCTACTTGAGTTGTTTATAAATGGATAGTTTAACATTCCATTCTTCCGCTTTGGTAAAAGTCTTTAAAGCCAGAGAAATCTGCCCTAGTCAACCTTAACCTTTTTAAAAGTTCATTTCGGGCGATGATTAAACAGAGTGCTAGAGCCGTCCTTCACAAATAAGTTGACTCCGAAGCACTGAGACATTTCCTAAATATTGCTTTAAGCAGCCATATGGTTTTGAATATTTGTAAAAATGTTTGGTTTTCAAAAATAGACATTTAAAACCATAGACGTAAACGACCTCAGCTTCACTGGAAAATACTTCAATGACTTATGTCCGTTTTTTAGGCGGTGTTTTCATGATACCGGATCGAGTTTCATTCCAGAACGAGTTCGTCCCGGTTTCATACAAATAGTCGCATTTGTTTACATGATACTTCAAAACTTTTCATATCGGAATGACTCATTCCGGAATGAATTTGATCCCGGTTCTCATATCGGATCGAAATTTTCAATCCGGATTGAAATCTGACCACAATTTATTCCGGTGTCATGTAAAGAGCGTACGAGTTCATACCGGTACAAAAATGGCTGCTAAGGCCGGACTTCCGGTAGAACTGGAACGAGTAGAGCATGCGCATTACAAAATTCGTTTCCAAGACGGCGCATGGTGTCGCTTCGTTCCGGTACGAGGTCGTTTTGAACTTTTTCATATAAACACGTTACTGAATATGTTCTCGTTCCGCAATGAAACTCGATCCGGTATCATGTAAACACCGCCTTAGAACCTGTCAAAATAACACGGAATCTGATTGGCCATTACTACGTGTGGAGAGTTTATACATTCATACAATCGCTCTTTCGACCTACTCATCACAACAGATCTGTTTGGTTTTAAGTTGTTTCTTAGAATCATTTTTTTAAAACCTTCGGTCTCGTGTTTGTACTGATCTGCTCTCAATTTCTCCCAAACGCACCTCGGTTTGCATTAGCCAGTGCAAACACGGTTTCTTAAATGGGATTAAATGTGGTCTAAATGTAATGTAGTTTTTTTTGAGGGCCATATGTTAGAAAACCCCATGCATAAGAGTAACTAATATGTTTAATATTAGTTAACCTCGTTATATTATGGTATTGTATTGTTTTACAAATACTATCAAGAGAAAATGTATTTATTTATTTATTTATTTATTTATTTATTTATCTATTTATTCATTTATTCATTTATTTATTTATTTATTTATTTATTTATTTATTTATTTATTTATTTATTTATTTATTTATTTATTTAATCAAAATATATCCTTTTCTGTCGGTGAATTTACGTTTCAGTTAAAACTTTTTACACACGTCACGGGCTAAGCTATATGCTTGATTTTGTGACAAATTAAATTAACTTAACTACTAAAGATGATGGCTCAACCGCCTCGATCTTTTTCATCTGTATTGTTTTTGTCTAACCGAAAAATTAACCATACTTGTATTGTGACAAACATCAATTGCAATTTAATTCATTAGCATTTATTTTAGATCTTTAAAGACAGCTATGGGACTGTTCGCAGATATAGCAGAGGCTACTCGAGGCGGCTCAGTAGTGTTCGATTTTGTCACAAAAAATCAAGCAAAATAGAATGATGGTTATTCCGTTTTATTCATTAGGTCTATATGTACATCGGTAATAAGATGTACATTGATAAAATGATGCGATTATTGGCTTCAAAGATTTGTTAATACTTGTTGTGTTGCTAACACTGGCTCTCGCATTGTATGGGCAAAAAACGTTTTGTACCAAACGTTTTTTGATTGCATACATTACAACTTTGTAGTTCAGAAGCAGCAATGCATGTCGCTCTGTTTGGTGCAAACAAGAAGTGCTATCAACTGTAATGAACTGAAGCTAGATGAAACTTGTTTAAAACAAAAAACCAAAAACAACGAACTCAGATAACGCTAGAAAGGTTAGTTCAATTTTACATCAATGTATAGAAGTACGTAAAGTGCTACCTTTCAAAACAAGCCTGAAAAGAGTTGATTTTGCACTGAGTACGATGCGACACATGCAGATTCGCTTCTTCAATTTGTCTCTCAAGATCAAGTTATTGTGTACACTACAGATCACCATGCTGACTATTGAGTTGTTAGCTTATTGTTGAAAGCTATGGGCAGAAATCCTATCTTGAAAAGAAACATAACTTTTCGTACTTGAAATCGAAAGACATCACAAAGTTTGAGTATTTGAGAACTAGGGCTAGGGCAGTATCTAGTTCTGGGACAGCATCCAAGACTAAAACCCACAACTAAAACAGTATGTAAGACTAAGACCGTTAGAAACATTTTCTTAGGTTTTTTGTTGTCTTGGGCAAGGATACAAACACCCGCAATCTACACAACAACGCTGCCTTTTATATATACAAGATATCTTAAATGTTACATTTTTTTTTTAAGGTGGTCTTATACAACTAAATAAAAAAATTTCCAAATCAAGATTTTCAAGAAGTTTTTATCGCTTTGCAATTACTTGTCATGAAATGAGACCAACACAACAGATGTTTGAGTCTCTTGTTGCCTTGGCAACAAAACAAACACTCTCAAGGGTGATAAAAGGTACCCCCATTACAAACCTAAT
>JAOBRD020788243.1:235-13643 GCA_027575215.2 Hydrozoanthus sils
ACATACTGATTCCCCCTTTAAACAGGTAAGGTACAGTACATACTGATTCTCCCTTTAGACAGGTAGGGTACAGTACAGACTGATTCCCCTTTAAACAGGTAGGGTACAGTACATACTGGTTCCCCCTTTAAACAGGTAGGGTAAAGTACATACTGATTCCCCCTTTAAACAGGTAAGGTACAGTACATACTGATTCTCCCTTTAGACAGGTAGGGTACAGTACATACTGATTCCCCCTTTAAACAGGTAGGGTACAGTACATACTGATTCCCCCTGTAGACCAGTAGGGTGCATTGGTTCCCCCAGTAGACAGTTAGGGTACATACTGATTCCCCTTTTAATCAGGTAGGGTGCAGTACATACTAATTCCCCCTGTAGACCAGTAGGGTGCATTGGTTTCCCCTTTAGACAGGTAGGATACATACTGTTTTCCCCATTATTCAAGTAGGTTACATACTGATTCCTCCTTTAGACAGGTAGGGTACACACTGATTCCTCCTGTAGACAGGTAGGTTACATACTGATTCCCCCTGTAGACAGGTAGGGTACACACTGATTCCTCCTGTAGACAGGTTGGATACATTCTGATTCCTCCTGTAGACAGGTAGGGTACACACTGATTTCCCTTTTAGACGAGTAGGGTACATTGGTTTTCCCATTATACAGATCTAGGGTACATACTGATTTATCCTTGAGACAGGTAGGTAGAGTATATTAATTTCCCCTTTGACTGATACAGTATGTAGTTGTAAGTGGGATTAATTGGTGGCTTTGATTCAAAAATAATTCAGAATCTATAAGATATGGTACTTTGCACAAGAAGTTACTTGTGTAGTCCTGGAAAAAACTTTTAATTTTTCTTTTAGAGAGCTATTGCAACTAAGAGTTGTACATTAAAAATTGATTTTTTTAGAAACTGTGTACATACACTATGATGTTTTTAGACTGTTTTTACAATATGTCAATGAGAACTTCAATTATTTACACTTATTTTAATTAATATTATTTTTACATAAACAAAATAGATTTTTTTTGTTCAGGTTGACAAGTACAATATCCAACTTATTAGAAATTTTTGACTCTGTAACAAAATTGTTATTTGTTTAGAAGCTCAACTACATTAGGTGAACAGTTAATAAGTAAGTTGTACATTTATATAAAATTATATTTAATATGGCACAGTGTAATAGTATTTAGCCGATGAGCTTCCTTCATGTTTTAATTTACAGTGTGCTTGATACCCTGTTTCTGTCAGTAATAGTATAAATTTTTAGATTTTGTGAACTATCAGTATTCATAAATTGTAAATTCTTCCAACTAGGATTTTATTTATTTATACTGATAGTAAAATTTTACCTTAAGGAGTGGCAAGTTTCCTCTTAATTTAAATCTGAAGATTACAATGCATGTGGTTGATAACATGGTAGAACATCAAAGACAAATTGAATGATTGTGTAACTTACAAAATTACCACCCACTTGAATGTTTCAGATTCATATTGACATTCCTAGAACAAATCCTCTTATACCATTGTTTCAACAACCAAAAGTACAGGAGGTGAGAATCAAGTGACATTTCTTATGCTTAGTGATTTATACTAATTAGTAGTAGCTACTGTAGCAAAGTGTCGGTGAGCAAGACATGAACTTCAAATAATTTGCAACATTGGCGCAATGGAAGAATTGCACGATAAATTATTGTGGCACATGAAATTGCAAGAAGTAGAAACTGATCCTACTCCTGCGTCATTGTGAGCAATGATTTTGCCATGTGGCCACACAAAGGGTTTCAGTTATGTGTAGTATTGCATGCAATGTTGTACCGATTAGCTGCAAGTTAATTGAAGCAGTTAGTACGTGCACAATTTTCAAGAATCCTAAGTTTTCAATAACCCTCTGATTTTTTAAACATCATACTTTAAATAATATTTTTGGAGTTTAAAAAAGAATCCAGCTATAATATAGTTGGTCATGCTTTTTGTAATCCATGTTGACTAACATTTACTAAATTTTAAGCAAATAAAGACACTCTTCAGAATCAAGATTTTTACATTAATTTATATGTCATTTTGTTAGTTGTTTTAAATTTTTGATGCATGTATATTTTTACTATAAAAATGTTAGTGTGTATTCCAACTACAACTCAATAAGTGTATTATTTTACTCATTTATCGGATGTTTTGAAAAAATTCAAAAGTTGCGGTATAATAGTTTTCTTCCCTTTTTTTTAAAGATATTTGAAAGAATTCTGTACATTTGGGCAATGAGGCACCCAGCGAGTGGCTATGTTCAAGGAATAAACGACTTAGTGACACCTTTCTTTGTGGTTTTTCTCTCAGGTTATGTTGGTAAGTGATAGTTTAGTCAAGTCTTTACAGTGGTCACTTTGATTCTCATTTTTTTGTTTGTTTTTCATTTTGCATTGAACTAAAGGCATGCTCACACAAGAGACACAAATGCAAACTTTTGCACTTCCATTCACACTTGGAAATTGTATAAGCAAGAGCAAACACAAGCTGTGTGCAAGAAAAAGGAAATTTTCCTTTTTTGTTCCTTTGTCTGCAATTGTTTAGACCTCTAACTAGTGTGAACATGCCTTAAGATTTAAAATATATATCATTTTGATAGTTCTTAAGTCCCAGGAATTCTGGTTGAACTGGTTTAAATGTCTTTAGTTAATTTCTGGGTAACATTGCAAAATAACATGCAACAAAACTGCAGCTGCTCAAGCGGGGTTGGGGAAATACCTTTTTTCACCAAGACATTAAAAGGAAATTAAACCAGTCTTAATATTCAAAACTTCCAAAATAAAGCACTACAATAGCAGTGCCATATAAAATCTTTGCAAAGTATTTACTCTTAAATCATGAAAGCTTCTCAATTGGTACCCTCTGTTGTTCAGTATTAGTTATACTGTTGCAAGCTTTAGTTTGAATGCAACAATTAAAAAATGACAAAGTCAAACCACACTCATTTCTAGAAAGCAACTTGCATCCCCGAAAGCTAAGTCTAAACCTTGGCCCAACCTTAATTCTACCCTACCCAAGGGGGGATGGGTGAGAACAAGTAGCTTCCAAAATACAAGGATAGACCCCCTGGTCTTCACATGTTGCTGAGCTGCTGAGGATAGATTTGGTTTTAACATGTAACTAGTATTAAGCCACACCTGGTTAGCCCAGTTAATAAGGCACCAGACTGTTGTACAGGAGGCCCAGGTTTGAAGGTATAAAGTTATTGAGAATTGGCTACCTTTGCTCTAACTACTGCAAAAGGTTATGTAGGCCTTTGTGTCTTCTCAGATAAAGGAGTTAAACCTCAGGCCCTGGAAGTCCTTTAATCAGCCTTTAAAACCTGTTAGATTTTTCTACTACCCAATAGTATCAGGTGAAAGTTCTAATGCCAGCAGTTATCGGTCATTCGCTACAGTTGCCTGATAAGTGTGGCCACCTTTTGACCATATGAAACAGGTCTTTAGCAATTAAAAGCGATTAATTGCTGGAAGACTGGAACTTCATTTACTCTATAATATTTGATCTCAAGAAAAGTTGAGCGCTCCCAAAAGTTTCTTTTCTAACCACATACTCAGAAGACTGTATATAGAGAATCCTTCATGAAAAGTGCACGCATACAGTTTTTATTCATGAGGCATGAAGAAACATAAATACAAAACAACGAGTGAATAAAAACTGAATGAAGCACTATCCATGCTGTTTCTGTTTATCGTGTACATAAAAAAACAATTCTTCAAATGTGAATTGGCACGCTAGTCCTGTCTTCAAGTTAAAACGGAAAAAATTTCAAATTAACGTCCTCGCTTCTGATTGGACGTATCGTTTTTTTCACACATGAAAAAAGCAACACACGGCTTCTGATTGGATGTATCATATTTCTCACACATGAAATGACGATACACAGATCGTGACAAGGCGAAGAACAATGAATGTATGGAAATTTACTGTATGGAAATGCAGAGAGTAAATCTCGATATGTATATGATAAATATAATGTATATATATACATTTGGTAGATTGTACATGTATAATCATTAGCCTTATTTTCTCTACTGCAAGGTTGCCATAGTTCATGAAAATCCTTAATAAATTGTACTAGATACCTTAAAATTATGATACTGATACATGAAAATAAAAAATGTTAATGAAAGTAGGAAGAGAATAAAAAGAAAAGTTAACGAAAAAATAGTTTAAATACAAACATATGACATTCTTTGTATCTTTTTGTATGATTATCGACCTTTCTAGAAATCTTTGAATTTGAAAAAGTTCCATGCTTGGAAAATCCTAAAAAATCTTTACATGGGTAAAACATTTCTATTTTGGATTGGAACATTTCATAACAAATTCAAGCCCTGCTCAAAAACCTCAACTTAGTGTTGGAAGTCAGTCTTTCTTTTAATAAAACTTAAAAGTTTTTGCTTAAAAATGCTTGCTTGAAAAGGTTGTTTATAGTTGTGGATAAATCCTGAACAAATTCGTAATAAATGAAGGAACCATGACAACAGGCTAAGTCGATAATGTAATTGTTCGTTAAAGTTTTATAATGTTATTCATGAATAAGATTTTGTAATTGTAACAATTAATGACTGATCAGAAGTATTTTTTACAGTTCTTGATAATTTACCATCGTATTTAATGTTCACATCATTCAACTGTTCATTTTACTCTTTTTCTTTTTTTAGTTTTATTTACAATCAGAAATTAGTTTGCAAAATTTCATATTCAAGGTAGACTTGCAAATCTCCCTGCACAGACAGACCGAAGAATAAAACTTGTGTTGTTTTGTTGATTTAGCTTTGTTCAGAGTAATTTTTAAGTTACTGTTTTCCATATTTTTGCTTTTCTGTTTTTGCATGTTTTGTTCTGGTTTATCATTTCATTGACAAAGTGAAAGTCTTTTGAAATTGAAAGTAAAACTGCTTTGTTAATGAACCTGTTTGTCTCAGTAGCTGCTGAATGTGTTGCTGGTGCCTCATGGGCAATGTTTGACGAAGGTTAGCCAGTTTACATCCTCGAGGGGACTCTGGTGAAGGGAGATAAATTAAAATGGTGATAACATTTTAAAAAAAGACAGCGCCAACGCTTTAATAAAGTCAGTCAGTAATAAAACAGCCAAAACCAACCAATGCTCTAGTACTGAACTTTGTGCCTCTAAAGATTAGAAAAACATTCATTATTAAGCCGTATGTAACATCAAAAGTTAAACCATGTGGGAAACTTTTAAGAATTTTACTAAAATAAATAAGTACTGCGTCAATATAAAGTCTGCATGCTTCAGAAGCTGCAAAACTTGCAGTTTAAGACCACTTCAGTCTCCATAAAGATACATGCAAGACATTTCCAGCACTGATATATTAAGTTATTCATAAGAAAGCTTAAAGTTTGGATTAAATAATTTTATACGAAAATATCCCATTAACAAAGCCTATAATATTCTTAAGATTTCCTAAAAAGTGGCCGAGCAGATCAAGGATGTAAAGTAGCTTTGACAAACCTTTTCTACTCTTGAAAGAATTAACTGAAATAAGTTCTGTTACTGTTTGGCTGATTCTCAGTGTCGGAGTAATGCATTGTGTTTGACATTTTCAGACGGAGACCTAGAAAACTATGATATCACGACAGTCCCACAGAAAACACTCGACATTGTTGAAGCTGATAGCTTCTGGGGAGTTACCAAACTACTTGATGGAATACAGGTTACATTGTCTGTTTGTTATACAATATTTTACAGTATCTGAAATGAAGTAATTATTATGTTATACAACTGTAAGTTAAACTGGTATAGAATCATAAATTATAAAGTTTTAACTCTGAAGATGATCTTGTGATCGAAAGTTACATTTAGTTTCAAAGTTGTATAGTATTCGGTTTTATACCAGTTTAACCTACAGTTCTGTTGTATATAGACTTTTAACAAGGCGGAATTCTGACCGAAGTAAACATAGTAACTGTGTTTAGTGTTAAGGAGAACCGTGTCAAGTCCTTTGAAACAATTTTAGTCTTGTTTTTTTACAGTAGCTGTTTGTTTAGATTATGTTATGTGTGTTTGATCATCCTAATCATGTTAAGAATTTCCTGGCACTGTCGTTTTGGAGCTTAATGTATACAGTAACATACTTAGAATGGTCATTTGATTTATATGATTGCTGCTTTTTAGTTTCTTTTGACTTTATCTTAAACCTGGTGAATATGATCGAATTATTTGTTTGAGGGAGCTGTGAGCTTTTTAACGTTATCAAGTTGTCAGTATCTAGGTACTTCCTCGGAGCTGGACCATAAGTAGTTAAAGTTAGAAGCTTAATAGCGCTCCCTTTGTCTGATCTTAACGTAAACAACATGCCTCAGGGTTAAGACGCGGCGTTAAGGAGACGGCAGGAAAAGAATTGGGCCCTTTGCTCAATAAGAAAGGTGGTTTAATGTTTCGATTATCGCACTCCTTGCCGGGTCAGCTTTCACGTGGCCCAAGCTGACTCATCAGAAACCTGAAGAAGGCCGCGTGTTACGGTTGTAACATCGTTGCTGTTCACTCTTGGAATTTCTGTTAGTGATTTAATGTCAGTATAATTATATAGAAAACAACGAATGACCTAAAACATTCTACCTAACATGCTTAACTGACGGCAGTTTAATTATTGGCCATATTTCCAGGATAATTATACATTCGCGCAGCCAGGCATCCAGAAAAAAGTCAACGCCTTAAGAGAGCTTATCCACCGGATAGATAGTAAGTGGCTTCCAAACTGAGAGAAATTGGTGCCAGCAAGTAGAAATATACATGGAGAAAGAGTTTGGGGCTGGTTATCATAGTAATGTAAATATAATATGCAAACAGCATGTGGCTCCTGTCACAATCAAAATAAACCATGTCACTGATCTTGTTCATAACGAAATCTTCAAAACAATATTGTTACAACTACTGTAAATCACCAATAGAGTATTCTAATAATTTTTAACGTCATAAGAATTTAATCAACCGATCTGCACAAATCATATTTTCCCTTATCTCTGATAATAACATGGTGGAAACATAAACAAAATATTAACTGCGTATCTTTATAAGCTTACTTTTGACGGCTTTAAGAAAGCGTTTATGAAGAACTTTTGTACGTAAATAACATACGTAGCAGACAAACTATAGACGGAAGTGGGCCCTCGATTTTATCTGTTATTGCCCTCCATTTGAGATTTAACATGGGCAACTACAAGTTATCCATGGCAACTAGTTCGTCATGCGAGCAAAGACCAAGATGCTGTGTTTACAAAAGGAATCTTCATGTGCGTTGAGTCTTGTAAAACTGAAAAATAAGAAACCATTTGTCTACCATATTATTTAAAGGTAACTGAACGAGTCCTGGTCAAATTTCGAAGAAAATCACTTGCCTTTTGGCCTTATTCTGAAAGAATTCCCTCCATGCGGTCGGGCAATTAATTTGAATTAGGCCAAAAAGACTCATGTCTTTTTTAGAAATATGACTCGGCCTCATTCGATTACCTATAATAAGTGAGAGTTTCCAAGAAAACTAAGTACTTGGAGAGTGATAACGTTAAGCGAGAAATTCTGAAAAGAAATAATCAAGAAATTGGAGAGTCCTAACTGGGAGTTTCCTAAGAAAATCAGGTGTTTGGAGAGTGATAACTTTAAGCAAGAGTTTCCAAGAAAATAAAGATAAGGAACTTAGAGAGTTATAAAGTTAAATCGGTAAGTCAGAGAATGATAACGTTAAGCGAGAGTTTCCAAGATAAAATATCAGGAACTTGGAGAGTAATAACTTTTAGCGAGAGTTTCCAAGATAGAATATCAGGAAATTGGAGAGAGATGACGTTTAGTGAGAGTTTCCAAGATAAAGTATCAGGAACTTGGAGAGTGGCTTCCAAGATAAATTATCAGGAACTTGGAGATTGGTGACGTTTACTGAGTTTCCAAGATACAATATCAGGAACTTGGAGAGCGATGATGTAAAGCGAAAGTTTCAAAGGGAAAAATCAGAATATTGAAGAATGACGATGCTAGTGAGAGTTTCCAAGGGAAAAAGATCTGATTCTTGGAGAGTGGTGACGTCAAGTGAGAGTTTAAAAAAAATCAGAAACTTGGTGATTTATAATGTTAAACTTGTACCTTTTTTGTTACCACTTTGAGATGATTTTCCTTTTCATCTTGAGTAGTTTGCTATATTTGATCGACTTAAATTTTCAACACAACATCTCGTATTTCCTTGAGTTATATCAGGAGAAGTTTAGATGTTTAAAAGTATTAATAAAAAGTGCTGTGCTAATTTCAGAGCCCCTCCATGAGCACCTAGAGAAACACCACGTGGAATACCTCCAGTTTGCTTTCAGATGGATGAATAATTTGTTAATGAGGGAAATGCCCCTCCGTTGTACAATACGACTTTGGGATACCTATCTGGTAAGCAAATGTGTGAATTAAGTATATTATAAGGGTGAGTACGATTCAAGGCATGTCATGCGTTCGTTTTTTTATTTAAAAATCTTGATGCGTTCGCCTGCTGACACTGAGTTCGAGATTAAGAACACAGAACAACTTTGGAAAATATTGCATTGACTTCGTAAGCAACTTGATTCCTTCTAGCAGAACACAAGCTTAAATTGCGAAATGCAGCGGCGAGTTCAAATTTATCAGTTTGAAATTAGCTAATAATATGCACAGTATAGCTTTTGATTATTTCATTAAGATCAAGAATTTGAAATCAAGATGTTTTTCTTTTGATAAAACTCGAGTTCCTCAAACCTTGCAAGGTTTTCGCACTGAACAATCGCAAGAACGATTTCAAACTTGTTTCCTTGCTAAGAATAGATAACAATTCAACTTCGCACCCAGGATCTATTACTAGCACCACAATTATGACACAACACTTAACGGTGCGTGAACATGCACTTCTTTGTCTGCGAATTATGTCGTGCTTCGCTCGGCAAACGCTGAACCGAATGACGATTTAAATCAACTCGCATTTCCTATAAACTGAATACTCATAAGTTGTCTATTTCGATATTCCGTCATAGACGAATTTTTATTGAACTTTGAAGTCACATGCTGTTGTGATTTGCGTTCAGAAAAATATGAATCAGTTCTGTTAGTAAAATAAAATGTATGATCTTCAACGAGAGGACATATTTGTAATTTCTAATGTTTATGCCTATACTCTATGCAAAATTCTAAGAAGTAAAATATTTCTTAAGCAATACATGGGACAAGTGAAATTCCTTCGGACAAGTGGAACTCAAATCTCACTTGTCCCACGGACAAGTGGGAAAAAGGCAAAGTTGATTGCCCTGTCTTGGAAACTATTTCGGTTAGAGTCAAGGTTGTGGGAAGGTCTAGATGTGGGAGCGGGTTGGGTTGTTCCCAGAAACTTGCATACAAGTCACTTGGTGCCAAGGGAAGCAGAGAAGGGCCTATTCAGTGTCTTCCTTCGCTTTCTATGATAGTTGTATCCAGCTATGCATGCTCTGTGGCCCTCGATAAAGCCCTCATTCTATTTGTATCATTTTGTAAAAAGAAATGTTTTGGCTTGGTTGAGTGACAAATCCTGCAGGTGAACCAACAAGACATGGTGCTAAGTGGAAATTGAAGCAATATTTGTGGTGCTGATGACGTATAGAATTAGCTAGTCAGTTCTTGTAATTTTTTGACTCTGTTAATCCTGATCAGTGTATCAAGAACTAGTTTCTCGATGCACTTTTAAGCGTAAAGAGTTGTTTGGGTACGAGTAAATAGAAATCAAGTAATGTGTTTCTATTAAGAGCGGAGTTCACTGTAACTAATTAAAGTGCTACTGAAGCAAAGCCTTCAAACTAGTTTAGAAAATCGTAAATTAAAGTTTGCCAAGTCTAGTTTCCGTTTAGACATTTGTTACCGGTTTTTTATCAAAACACGTTTCACGGAGATTTTACGAAGACAAAATGCCTATTTCAGCGCCAAAGTTGCGAATCTCTTTAAGCTCATTAGACATGTGTGATGTCACACCATTTAAAAGGCGGGAGATCAATCTCTCTTTCCCGGTCAAGTTCTTATGATCATGGTGAAGTTTGTATGGCTGGTGGCCCAGTGTTTAACCAAGAAAACTCTTTAGTTTGCTGTAAACCCACTAGTATAGAGCAGCTTGGAGTCCTTTCAAACCATGTGATGTCATAAATCCTCGTCGTATGTTTTGAATTTTATTCGCACTGAATGAACTATTTTAAAAGCTTGTTTCGAATGGTTTGGTAAGCACTTTTATCCGTTTACAGTCGAATAGAAGTGTTGGAAACCCCTTAGAGCTGTAAGAAGACCAATGAAAAACGGCTGTAATGGCACTTTAAGGAGAAGTTAACAGGTTCTTAGTTAGGAGAAGACAGTAATGTATCATTTGCCTCGTTTTGGGCTGCAAAACGTTAAAAGCGAAATTGTCGTTCATGTTCTCCAGGCAGAAGAATCTGAAATTGGAACTTTCCACCTTTACGTCTGTGCCGCTCTGCTTGCACAATTTTCCAAAGACATTCTCCGTGAACATGATTTCCAGGTAAAAGTTGTTTCTTTGTTCTATAACGGTTAAAGAGGTGGAAATATAACTGCAAGTGTTTACCTTTTTTTATAAAGTTTTGGTCTCTTGTATCACGCCATGTATTAAAAATTATTATTAAAATCTAAGGATGTTCTCAGGTTAAAAATCTTTTGAAACATGAGCTTTTGGTTGCAAGTCTGTAGCTTTTGAGTATGTTTTTACCTGTTTACTTGCCATTTCTTACACTTGTGACGAGCAAAAGCATCAGCGTTTTTTGGACTGGCAGCCTTTTAGGTAAGAATTCTCTGGCTAAAAATATGTAGGAAGACGACACAATAGGCGTGTAATTCAGAAGCTTTCTTCATTTTTTCCCAACGTTAAGGGTGACTTACTACGCCAGTGGATCACTGAACACTGTTGACTAGACATTGCCTTGTTAACTACTGATATGGTCATAAGCTAATTTTTTTTTCCTGAAACCAGCAGTGTTTTGCCGTTCTCGTTTTATTTTTCCGCTTACAAAGTCTAGAGATCGCTTGCTACACGGACAAGGTTTATCGAGATTTTTTCAAATTATCCATAGGGTTTGATGCTTCTACTCCAGAACCTTCCAACAGGTAACTGGGGAGACCAAGAGATCAGTTTGCTGCTAGCTGAGGCGTTTAGGCTAAAATACATGTTTGCAGACGCGCCCAAGCATCTCCAGGGAAAATCCTAAACATGTTCAGGAAAATTCATACGAAATTGCTAGGAAAATCACAGAAATGGCTAAGACCGTTAATGTAAATTCTGTGCTCACTCTGCAATAGGCAACATGTAAGGCGGTTGTTGACGATTCCTGTCATGTCACTGTTTCCACGGCTATGGTTGTTGTAGCAGTTGTGTGACTCGTGCCCCTGTAACGCAGTCTTCAAGAGTTAATCAATGCTATCTACCCATCCGCACAGCGGTGTCGCATCAAGTAAGGAAAGGAGAAAGAAAACAATAGCAAAACTGAAGGGTACAAACGCTCGTGTTATTAGAAGAGAAAAAGATCCAAAATAGCAAAATTTGACATTTTTATTGCAGCTAATAACTTACTTGCGCAAGAAACGTTTTTGGCTTTAATTAGGCTGCGGTTGACTTAACTTACAAGTAAGGCTCGTGAGAATCGTAACAAAAAGAAACCCGTAAATCATGCCAGTTGTGTATTTTCCCCGAGTTCTATATTTTTTGATGTTTTATGTACTTTAAAAGTGCAAGGCATTATTTCGTTTTCTGTTGCCTGGAAAAGTTAATTTTACGCCTTTGTTAACCTTTTCCTGGAAAATCGGTGTTGTTAATTAAATATTTGGACATTCTTAACACGGACACAAGTCTGGTAATTCTTAAAGAAAAGATAATGAATTGAACATGGTTAGTTCTTTGTCAAAGAGTCTGGGATTACCAAAATGTATAAGTAATACCTAGATCGTAAGGTATGGTAATAGATCCTGTCGCAACAAATAATTCAGTATTAATAAGAACAGCTCTGTATCTTTCCAAAAATGAGGGATTACCAAATTAAGCTTTTCCCCACAATATTGCAGGAGTGATTAAAACTAAAGATATTGACAACAGCACATATTTTCCTGTCCCAACAAATAGTTCAGTGCATGAGTTCGAGTCAGGCAGAGGCTGAGTTACAGGGGTTTTCTTGTTTGAGGACTCGAAGACAGACGCCATCGTAGGCATTGTACCAACCAAGCCGAACTCGAACATTCTGAAAAAGATGGCGACCAGTATATTTACCCGCAATTCCTAGCGCGAAAATGTCTAAAATTACCCATAAAAACGCAAAGATAAACCTTTGGTTCGACATACACAGTGTTAGTAAAAAGGAGGCTTGTGGCCTTCACTGAGTCTCGTTCAGCAGTGTTATGTTCGCAACACGTGGTAAAATGTTCAGCCGTCATCATTTTTGGTATGGTGAATGCGAATAGCTTGGAGGAAGTGCCAGTTTTCATAACGGCTCGCGGCTATTCATTGGAAATTTTCCCATTCATTCATTTTCTTTCTTTCTTTCAGTCACAAAGTATTTTTGGCGGGATAGTATAACTAAGATATGTTGAACGGCGCGAGACGGATAAGTTTCGGTCGAAAGTTCAACTTTGCGCTAGGAACTTGTCGGTGTACAAGTTCGATTGAAAAATTGTAAATGAAGTTACACGAAATAAAGTTATATTTCTTACACCGTTTGTTCCAACTGGTTGTTTACGTGGGTTTAATACTTTTGGGAGAAAAACTAAAATTTTTTGTCATCTTGTGAGTTTTTATAAGGATTGGGATTATGCATCTAAGTAATTTCCATTCGGAGAAAAATACCAGTTATCGGGTAACTTTCGCTTGGTTCGTTGTTTATATTCATAATGGTGAGTGGAGTGACACCACACCAATAACAAGGAATATTGAATTTCGGGTTGGTTTAAATGGCTCATTGAAGGAGAAAGCCAGCTGTGATGAGATGATGGTGGTGATGATAAGGTGATGGTCATGGTAACTGTTAATAGTTGTAATGATGGTTGCGATGCTCGTGGGGATAATTGTGGTAATGATTATGGTGATGATTTTGATGATAGTGGCAATGGTTTTGATGGTTGTGTTGATCATAGTAGTAGATGATTATGGTGATCACAGTAGTAGTGATGAGTTTGATGATGGTGGTAATGATCATAAGGATGGCGGTGATGAGACGAATATGGTGAAGATTTAGATGGTGATAATTTTGTTGATGACGAGGATGATGGTAATGATGGCGGTGAGGAGATGATTATGGTGATCATGGTAGTGATGAGTTTTCACTACCATTTCTATCTTCTGTTCCACAATGTCTGTTTCTCCTGTTGTTCTTCTGTACTCTTTTAATCTAGCTTTC
>JAOBRD020788348.1:0-13641 GCA_027575215.2 Hydrozoanthus sils
TCTCTATAGGTCAATACAAGCCAGTGGCCTCATGGCCTGAATACAGTTCTACTCTCTATAGGTCAATACAAGCCAGTAGCCTCATGGCCTGAATACAGTTCTCTTCTCTATAGGTCAATACAAGCCAGTGGCCTCATTGCCTGAATACAGTTCTACCCTCTATGGGTCAATACAAGCCAGTGGCCTCATGGCCTGAATACAGTTCTACCTTCTCTGGGTTAATACAAGCCAGTGGCCTGATGGCCTGAATACAGTTCTACCCTCTATGGGTCAATACAAGCCAGTGGCCTCATGGCCAGAAAGCAGTTCTACAAATAACATTAAGATTATAATTATTATTTCAATGACACATCAAATACATTTTACTAATTTATTACCTGTACATTACTAATAAGTATTTATCACTAGTGGCAGAAGCAAAAAAATATTGCGAGAGACAGTGGAAATAACAATATTTTGATATAAAAACTGAAATCTTTATTCAAAAGTTGCTGTTGTGAGCCAGAAAATTATTGGGGGCTTGGCCCCCCCCCCAAACCAAATTATTGGGGGGCCATCCCCCCCTGCCACCCGGTTCTTCTGCCCATGTTTTTTACCTGTACAAATCAGAGGAGACTGGGGGGCTGACGTTCCTCAGCTCTTTGTCAAGGGCTAAGCGGTATAAATCCTGTTGGGCACTGCTTAAATCTATGTCTACCTATTTCATGAAACCTGCATTTGGTAAAATCACCAAGTATTTGATCATTACAAGTTTAACTCCCTTCTCATAAAATATTCAAATCTTAAATTTCTGAAATGTATAAACAATCTAATAACTAAAATAAAAATTATGGCACTAATCTTTAATTTATTTAATTGTTTTAATTAATCATTAATTAATAATAATCCTATGGTGTTTTGAAGTACAGGGGAGCACAATAACGACTTGTGGCTTGAACACTGACTTTACACATCAATCGTAGCTAGTCAGGGTTCAAAATAGCTTCTGGCTGCCTGTAATAGCTGGAAATATGTAATCAATCCGGCAAATCTTATTTTCAATTGCAATTTAAGATGAAGTCATTCAATAATCAGGGAATCAGAAAATGGATAGCTGCTTGTAAGATCAGAGATACAGTAAACTTGATTTCATCACCACAAAATGACTGCGATTGAGAGAAGAGAAGTGTTAATTTACCATTTTTTGCTACAATGATTTAAATTATATACAATCTATTCACGAATGCCAAAAACAGTTGGCAAAAATAATTATGGTCTATAATGAACAAAATAAGGTTTATTATTTCCTGAAGATTATTTTGAGCCCTGCTAAGGTTTGAATCAAAAATGGTTACCTACCGGATGCGCAATCCACCCCAAACACAATAACACCCCTTTGCTGTTTAACAATGCATTGCAGTTTTTTCGGACCATCTGATGAATACAACATAATTTGTGAGTCAGAAAATGAAAACTTGTGCTTCATTTTTAAACGTTATTGTGATCATAGATCTGATGTTTCTACATCACTTTTATTTCATATCACTTTTGTACACTTCAAGTCACCATTCCAGCACTTTGTTTGTCTGAAGAGTGGAAATGATTGGTGTTATTTATTCTAACTTTTGAACCAGTTGATGAAACCCTATAAAGTGACCACTCATTTTGTTTGTTGTGGAAATTGGAATAAATTATATTTTTTGCTTGTAAAGATAATATTAAGTTGATTAATTATTAAGTAGAATAGTAGCGAAACATTAGAAATGTTATCAATAAATGTTAATTGGTTGTTATTAAAATCATTCGTTATTTTTGAGCAGTTTTTGAACCTGGTGAACTGATCGATATTTTCGGTTGTTTAATCTTAAGTACAAATTTTCATAAAATTGTAAGCTTAACTCAAGTCTGCAGAGGAGGGTCACAATATTATTTTATACCAGACTAAATGAGCCACTCGGGGCCCCTATTGTCAGCCCAACCAGGAGGTATTGACGACCTGCCTGTCTGGGGTACCACCAGTTGTACTTGTAGGATGACTCCATTCTAGATATAAATAAAATAAAAACAAAAGACAAGAAATATAGACACACTTACCATCTGAAAGGAAATTTCAAAACAGATACGATTTCAAAGGAACCGCGACACCGAACAGAGCTGACAAACGTCTGCGCATGCGTCATACTACGTAGCATCGCAATTGTTTGTGGGAAAATTTTGTTGGATATTTAGTTGTACTGGTTTTTTTTGCTCATTTTACTTTAAACTAGTGGAGAGGTAAAAGGAATAAAGTTGAATTTGATCGCTAGAATATGAGTTTGTTTTACTCGAACAAAAAATTGGAAATTTAGCCAAGAATCATACAAATCAACGATCAATGACAAAGTCGGGTGCAAGAGTATCCAGAAAAGTAAACAGGTAAGAGAATTTTCATTAATCGTTTTTTCCTATTTAGTTTTAGCTATGAAGTGTCAAAACTATGCTGCGATGTTGCTTGAGATAAAATAGAATTTTAAAAGCTTTATTTCCTCGTCTTTGTTTTGAGAAACAATAGCGATGTCGTTGCTGGTTCCATGTCTGCAGCAGAATATATTTCGATGCACTTTTTATAAAGTTCAAATCTTTTTAAAATGAATACTTTTAAACTATATATAAATCCGTTTTTGCAATAAAACTTAATAACTTTGCCTAGTTCAAACGTCGCATTTCACATGTGCCGAATATAACACCTATTTGAGTTGACCTAAATAGTTAAGAGCGGCAGTTGATTCAGACGTCGAATACTTGGTGTCGAATTTAATTGAAATTACTGTGTTCCAAGACCCAAACTCTTTATTAAACGGGCATTTTAGTTGTCTCCACACACTTCAGGCAAACCGAAAAAATCCAATACAATTATACACACTTCACTGCCAATGACAAACTCGAATAAAAGCAAGTTCGTAATCTCAAAATATGCCACCAAAATTCAAATTGATAAAACCCTAGTAGAAGTTAAAAATTTGATAGAAGAAGTGCAGGATTAAAAAAGAAATCCAAACACCGAGAGAAAAATTACTTTCATTATAACATAGAGGGCAAAATTACTTCGAGCTGATTGGATAACAGCGGGAGCATTTTTTCTTAATAAACTAAATATCCTTGGAACACCTTTTTTTATGTAAGAACGCCTTGATTTTTGGGCCCAGGTTGAATGTTTATGAATGTTTTGTGGACTTTTACTTAAAGTGAAATATAGTGTTTAGTGAACAAACTTTTTTATAAAGACAATGAGGCTCGGAAAAAATTTACTGGTTCTTAAACAAATACTTCTGCAAAACTGGGGGAGATATTTGTGATTGTTGATTAGTTAGTGGTTAGTGAAGAGGAATAGGAAGGCTTTGCATTCTGGCTGTTCAATTTTTGAGGTTCAGAAATATGGGCATAGCTTGAAATAGTGTTGAATTTGTTGTTCCCACTCAGATGAAGTATAGTATTGAGGGGCCCTACTGTTTTAAAAGCAGATGGTGTGGTCTTCTTCATCAGAGCTAAAATCAGAAGAGAAATTCTCTCAATAAGTTTCTTAGCAATTTATTTTGAGGCTATGCCAGCACGACAAGTACAGGTAGTGTGACATATATGTTTACAGGCCAGCCGTTGAAACCGGGGAACTATTCAAGTTCTTGCGAAAAAAATTGCAATTGGTTCAAGTCCAACTTTGCGACTTCTGAGTCCATTACCAGCAATAATTCTGAATAATAATTGAAGGAGAAAATCTCATGTTTTCCCAGTTATCAACAAGTATTTGGCTCACCTTTTCCTTGTTGATATTCTGGTACAAACTGTTTTGTGAAATAAATTTGAGAAAGTGTGATTGCTTGAAACTGCTTGAAGTTTGATAACAAAAATTCTCAAAATTTCATATTTCCAAAATTTTGGAATTTTTTTTTATCTTTATCAGTACATAACTTTTAGCAATATGAAAAAAAATATTGTTGAATAAAATAAAATAATAATTGTTTTTTTGTGTTTTCAGTTTGTTCTAGGGGAGCGTCACATATCGATTTCTCCACGAGAAACGTCATGGCGACGTTTCGGGGGGGGAGGGGAGGTTGGGAACCGTGATGTTTTTTAAGTCGACAGCGTGGGAATATCGATAATTGCAATTGTAGTAGGAGAAAATTCGAACTTTTTAAACTTTCTTTTTTGTGATAATAACAAAATCGTTGCATAGCTGTACTGACGTTCTGTATATTAAATAAACACATGAAAGCAGATACGTTAGTGACGGAGACGGCAAGAAATTTCATCAATCCCAAACTTGAAAGGTGCAAAAACAGTTCTTTTGCGAGACATGTTTGGTTAAAATCGTGACTGAAAGTGATGTATGTACTCAAAACATTCATCAAGGCACTATTGAGAGAAATGGAGAGCGGCACAAACAAGAATATACTGAGAGAAATGAAGGTCATGCAGAAACACCTGAACCGGAAGGCTAACGAGGTTGTTTCCATGAAGTGTAGTGACTTGTCCTGCTCCATTGGCTGTCCCAATAAACCATGGAAGGCTTCCGAAATACAGGAGTTTCTACAAAAGAGGGACTTTAATCTATTTCGTCCAAAGGAGTCTGCAGAATACCCTGGACATTATGCTACCTTTTTGGAAACGTGAAAGATTCCAGCTTCTGATGTCAAATATGATGACGAGAACCAACTTTGGTTGCAGCCAAAGCGCTAGGAAGACGTAAGGAGTGTCCTTCCTATAGTTTCTCTTCCAAGATGGAGCAGGCAAGGCATTCCTATACCATCGGCATAGGAAACCTAAGAAGGTCACTTCAACTGAACCTGGAAAGGAATTTACGTACAACCACAAGACAGCGGGTGCTACGTGTGGTATGGTATTTTCATCTTACCACAAGTTATAACAACACAAGTTGAACAATGGTCACACCCGGAAGGCATCGCAGCAGCCACGCAAGAGAACTGCCAGAGACACCGCCCAGTATCTACAGACCAACAACAACAACAATCAAGACCAGCCTGATGTCCAGGGCGATGTATCTGCAAGTTCACTAGCTGGTGCGTCAAGTCAACCTAAACGGCCGCGTGTGAATGAGAGCTTTGTGGGCAAGACAGTTAAGGTGAAATGCGATGAAGGTACAGCAGAAGAGAGGTGGTGGACAGGGGTGGTAGTTGAGAGGGTAGCAGAACTCAGCTATCTGGTGTTCTTCCCCGACGATAGAGAAATATCGGAATTTATTAACAAAGAAGAAATTGTTGTTCTCGAACAGGGAGAATCGAAGATTGAAAGAACGTGAAAGTAACCTTTGCAACAGATGATGGAGAAGATGAGCTGTTTGATGTAGTTGTTGTCAAAGCCCTCAGCGCCAACAAGCTTCAGTTTTTTTTTCTCGATGACCATCAAATCATAAATTCGGTCAATTTTGTTTGAAACGCTTGAAAATTGGCTGTTGCAGATTATAGATTACTGTTGTTACTGTTTATGTCATGGACGTTTTAGTTCGAGTCGTGATGAATACTGTTCAAAGTTTTAAAAGATCACGAATTTCAGATTTAATAATCGACAGCATTTTTGTATTATCACACAATTATGAAAATTACGAAATTCAATTTGAACAATCACACGAACAAAGGTACTGATTGTATGGAATTTTCAACAGAGAAACTAAATAGCATAACACTGTAGAAACATTTTTATCATTGTTTTGTGTATTTCAGAACATTCCTGGGATTGATCCGGTTTGAAAAATCATTGATTTGACTGCGTCGTCCAGCATGCGCGAAATAGTTTAGTGAATCGATTGAATCAAAAGACAAGTCAGTAATATTAAATCATGTAGTACTTTGTGCATACTGTTAATCTGTTTCAATACCGAAATACCCTTTATAGGAGTTTAGGAGCCATTTATATATAAGATAATGGATATCGCGTTAAATTTAAGAAAAACATCGATTGATTCGTCTGACGTTTCTCAGGGGGGTGGGGGGGGGGGTTGAAAAGAAACGTCGCCAGGCGTTTCTCGTGGAGAATCGATATGTGACGCTCCCCTTAGAGTAAAGAAGCTTTTAAACAACGAAGGACATCGAGACGTTTGCTGTTGTTTACAAGTGTTTCTGATAAATAGATATAAATGAAACAATGACCATTCCCTTTACCCAAGAGCAGTTTCACCTTTTCCTTCAGTGTTTGTTCATTTCTCAGGGAATTTACAGCTTGTTTTTCATATTCCTTTAACTTCTCCCTTGTTTACATAAACTCCAATTTAGCCATTTCATTTATATATTGATACATTTTCAAAACAAGAGCACTTACTTTTAATTTTAAGTAGTTTGCTTTGTTTGAACAACACACACTTTCTCAATACCAGATGCCTTATTTTGTATGAAGAATGTAAGGAGGACTAAGATGTTGATAAATTAATCAGGTGGACTGAAAAGATTAAGGTTTTCGATTTTCTGTAAAAGCAGATTCCTGTTGGTCCTTTGAACTTATAACCTTAAACAATAGAGAAATAGGAGTAGCTATAGCATTGTAGAATTAATTTATTCGTAATTATTAGTGGATTGAGTGGTGATGAGTCTTCCCTTCGCCGTGCACATAACAGTTATTACAAGAAATACACCATCGGCTTCCTGACATGTATTTTTGTTTTTTACCCTTTCCATCGAACAGTTGGTATGATCTTGATGGAATTGGCTGATTCGACCATTTCCCTCTGTCTTTCCTTGCAAACAACAACTTATCGTTTTCTTCTTGCCTTCTGCCGCCACGATAACTGCCAACAACAGAGAGGCCTAGCTTCATTGTTCGACTCGAAGGCTGCTTTCCACAAGCTTAAATTTTTTTCACATTTTTTTAAAAAAATACACACCCGGTAAATCAAAATGTTTTTTTCCTCTTGGAAAAACAACTGCAAAATATCTTATTACTAAAAACAGTAGCTAACAGTACTTAATAAGGTGGAAAAAACCACAAAGCCCACGATTTGTTAACCAAACTTTAGGGTTTAAAAAGGGCCCGCCTTGCTTGCCCGCGTTACACATTGGAGAGCGGTAGGCGCACGCGCAGACGTTTTTCAGCTCTATTGCCATACCGTGATTCGGAATCACATTTAATTGCAGTCCGAATGTTCAGCCGATTTATACGCGCGGTTTACACCTGCGAGGGACTGGATACTGCGCTTCCCTTTTAAAAACATTGAGAGTGTTGTTCGTTGTTTAAAGAAAGAAGTAACTGCTATTTAGTTCAGTTAATACATCATTGGAGAATTAGCAGTAAGTATAAACTATACCACTTTTAAGTTTAAACTTACTTTATGATAACTTAAAAATCAAGGTATTTTAGAAAGAGTAAGTGTTTGGCTCGTAATATTGAGCCCTGGTCAGACACACTCTACCCGACTTGTTCCAGTCGACTCAGCTGTATAAATGTGTACCAGTTCTGCTGGGGGCTAACCTGCAATGGGTTAGTGCGCTGTCCAAGGGTGCGAGTATGAGTTATGTAAGGAGAAGAAATATGAAATTAACGATAAGTAAAATGATCAGGGTTGAAAGCCTACTTAGCCAAAACCCATTGTACATAGTTTAAAATTAATGTTATTTAGACAAATATTATATACAAATTAAACAATCCATGGATAAAAATGTTAAAAACAGAAGTTTTTGGCTATCTAATTACAGCCTTTACCGAACTGTAGAAAGACGACCGAAAGCTCCTGTATTTAATTATTCTATCCAGAGATGGAAATTATATATCGTAAAATCCCATTTTAAAGCCCTGGGCTTACATAACTTCAAAAGGAGTTTTGGATCGGCTTATAAACGGGGGGGTGGGGGAGGGGGGGCTTATATCCATGGGGCTTATAAGAGGAATAAAAAAAATATTTCGATACAACGAGATAAAACGTATTTGAGAAAGGAATTAAAGCTTATATACCAAACCTTGGAGTTACATTTTATATTACATTTATTGTTCGTCACAATAAACAGAAAATTTGTTTAAAAAACATCTATATAGCCGACTTATATGAGCAGTTGTATTGGAAAAGAACAGTGGAACAGAACTCATAGCATTGTTATATATATGCATAAAAATGTTTGTTTCTTTCTTTGGTATCATTATAATTATTGTTTTAAACTCTGCAGTCACTTGTTTATGTCTGTAATTGATGTTTAGAAGGAAACGCAAAAGGAACACACTTATACAGTAGATGGGCTTATAAACGGCTAGGTATAAATATCAAGAACAAAATATTCGTTGGTAAATGGATGGGCTTACATCTTGGGGGCTTAAAACCGGGGTGGGGGGGAGAGATTTAAAGTGGGATTTTACGTAATTTGATAGTTATGATTTTATCTGGATGCTCTTTCGATTTTACACAGAAACGTTGTTTCATTTAATTTTGATATAGGAGGGTAGTTAATTTTTTAAGAAATGGTCTCAATATTTTTTTAAACTGTATAGTATTGGAGCGGCCGGGTGAAAGGGGGGCAGAGACTACGGTGAAGAGGAGAAAAGTTAATTTCAACTTATCCTGATTTGTCTGAAAATTCGCTAAACGTTTAACTCATTAAGTCTGTCGACGTGACCTAGACTTCGGGCAACATGACCATAGGGAAAGAAAATATGTATTCACAGGGTGCAAACAGGCAGTAATGTGTTGCAACTTGTGACATTTGTCAAGAGCATTTGCCCACTCACATAATGACGGGGGGAGGGAATCCAAAGGATTGGCCTAACGGGTTTTATTTTGGTTGCAAAAAAACACCGATTTTGGGGGTATTGTATTCTTATCAGCTTAAATCTATTAATTATTTTGACATAAGTGAAATTTACTGCCTGTGAGGTAATAACTCCACACATAGATAGGTAGTGACAATCCATAGACTGTAAGCACGCTAGAATTACATAAAATCACGTTCAGTTCATTGGGAAAACGAGTCCAGAGTCAATTTCAACACATTAATAAAGCCACAAAGTTTCAAAAAAGTAGGCCGCAATTTGACGTTTTGCAACTGGATAGCTTTCCAATGAAAAGTATGGTGTATGGGCATCAATGCCCGCCCAGCTTCATTTTCGTGTTTTCCCCATACATTTCTCTGTAACAATAAGGGAAAAAGACAAGTTTGAAAACTTTAGTTTAGGGGAATGTTTACGAAAATTTGCTAATACCGATGCACTGAATTTTGTTTTGACCATAGTTTCTAGATATGTTTAAATTAAACGTATCAAGAGAAACTGTGTCCAGCACTAATTATATATTTTTTGACTGAAAAGGGTCTGTAGGTAAATGTTGTATTTGTGTTTGTCTAGTTGACTTTTGACCAAACCAAAGTTGATGTTTAAATTAAAAATAATGTAAACCTCTGTTGGAACATCTTTACCCCCCGTCAGGACCCTCCTCAACTTCATTACACTTTACCATACAAAACAGGTACTGTGCGCAGTGGATCATATATATTATACTGAAACACTTATCTATTGCAGATATTAAATCAGCGACTACTTTCTTCATCAATGACAAACCAGTATAAAATGTTCTTAAAACTCAAGATTTCTTACATACTGCTAAGTTTCAGTTAAGTTTTATTCACTTGTTTTTGATAATAAAAAAAAACTGCAAACCACTAGTGAGAAAACTGTTACTACAATCCTTTCATCGTCTCCATCTCGCTACCACACATGCAGCTAGCAGCTCCGGTCTTACGTTCAGTGTAGGTCAAGTTGTAAATCTTGGACGGTCTCTAATATCGAGGTCTTTTATCAGACAAAATAGAACGAATTGTGCAAAGTGCATAAATTATTAATAAGAACACCAGTTTTAGGCACACGTATTAAACTTTTCCTTAACTCAATATTTCTAACTTATTTTTTACTTCGAGTGTTTCTAGAATTGTAATCAGTTTCTATTCCAGGGTGGGGAGTGTGTGTCTGTAAAAAAGATACTTTTCGGGAAAAGTGAATAAATCAGGCTTCAGGGTGTGAAAAAATTCGACCCTAAAAACACTTCTTAGTATCGATTTTGAAAATGTTGGAGAAAACTGAAGAAAAAAAAACATGCTCGTTTTGTTTCTGCACAACCTAAAAAAACGTTTTTTTGTAAATTAACCTTGATATATGTCTGAAAACCTTTGAAAAATACCAAACTTGCCAATTTGACTCAAAAATACGACGGGCACCCTTCCATACGAATAGTGGGAGTATGTACATATCCCCCTCCCGCCGGGGGGTGTTCCATTCACTTGTGTTAAGATCACTTCTGCCAATTACTAGCTAGAAAACCAGTTACTGTTGAATAAGCGATATTCTTTAATTTTCTTTGTAATTGAAGTAATTCGGGCTGTTAAAGTCTTGCAGTCATATGGAGGCAGCCCCAGCTCTGAGGCCCATTGTGAGTTTATCATGATCAGAAGGAACTAAAACCTGAACTGGACCGTAAAAATAGTTTGAGCCTGAATGTTAGCAGCCATGGACAGCTGTTTGGATCTTCTAAGCCCTAGAAGCCTTCAACAAAAAATACTTATTATATGAACACTTATTTTATTGGGGGAGGGAGGGAGGGGGTCAATTGGACTGTCCCCCACCCATCTACTTTCGTCACAATTCATCCGATTCAATGACATTTGGGGTTACCGTTTGGCCTCGTCAGCGCTGCATAACTGCATAACTGACAAACATTCTCAAAAACTAACTGCTGAACCAAGTCATGAACCAGATCCCACAAGCACAACTCTTTAATTACATCATTGTCAAACTTCATGTTTATTGGTCTTATTTCTAGAACACTCCTGTTCTTTTATTTCGTAAATTGCATTTGAAAAATCGTCGATTTTAGAAAATGAAAATGAAATTACTTTTTCAAGTTAGTAAGTACAGATAAAGTGACGTTAGATTAAATACTGTGTTTGTTTCTGTGTTCAATTTATAGACCTAACAAAGCTTAGAAGCAATTGCTTACTTGTGGTTTGATTAATTCAAGAACTGGGCCGTGTTCCTCAAAACTCCGATTAACTTAGCCCAAGGTTAACTCTTAACAAAACCTATTGGTTATCATGGTAATTGACCCTGGGTTAGTAAAGTATTCACAAATTCCAGCGTGGAGGAAACGGAATTTTAAAATAAAACAATACACTGAGTTGTGAATAACACCTTTTCTCCCTGGAATTTGTGAATATTTTACTTTAGTTCGAGGCTTACCCTGAGTACGTGCGCCGACAGTCGATTTTTAACAGCGGCACCTGGAACTGGAAAAGGGTCTATTTTGAATGTTGTCACTGGCTGACATGTTTTCTACAAGAGAAAAACTGGTTATATGCAAGTAATAAATATGGCAGCCGATTCAGTGTTGTGTGACACTTTCAAAAGCATGTAAAATGTGCTCTCATACAGACATGGTTTTCTCACACTCTCGACCAATTAGCGCGCAAGATTCACTGGTGTTATTTTATAAAAAATAAATTAAAAATTCTTTTCGGTTTTTCTTAAAAAAACTTTAATCGGTCTTTCGATACATCGGAAAACGAAACAAAAGCACAGAGGAAAGCGGCTGAATTTGAAATTTCAGGTCTGATACCACATAACTAAAAGATATTTTTTTTATTTTTGTTCGAAGTCAGTAGGTTTTTTTAAAGTCAGTTTCTATGCTTCAACGCGACTTTTTGTTTTTAATAATGATCATCTTTGCTTAATATTTTCTTGGAAAACTTGCTAAAAATATCTTCCCCCCCTCCTAAAAAGGGGTTACCTTCCTTCTGTTTCATCGAACAAAAGAAACATAATGTTGAAGCTTAGTGAGAGGCGTAATGTTCAACAATTTCATTATACTAAACTTAAGTTGAGATTTCAAACTGACAGTTTTTGGTTGTTGCAGTTCATTTCAAAATGGAAACGATGTTCTCGTGTGCTTTATCTTTAGCCTCGCCACAATTTCGGACGATACGACCACCTATTTCTATTGGCTACTTGGGACTGGAAACGAGGCTAACATGCAATATTGTTGGATATCCTGAGCCAAAGATTACTTGGATCCGGTCAAAATGTTCACCGATCTCAGGTGAAAAAATGATCAAAACTAAAAATCAATTCTTTATACGAAACAGTACGCGGGAGGACAGTGGACCTTATATGTGCCGTGCATCAAACGAACTGGGGACAGTGTTTGATATGACTACTCTGGCAGTTAAAACAGTGGGTAAGTAGCAGATTGTCTTCTATAGATTCTCAAAATGACCGGGAATTTGAGTTGGATACTTTCATGACGATAACCTGAAAATGTTAAGATAATGAAATGTAACTATATATCCAGGTACTCTCAGATGCCTTCATACAGTTAGAAAGACTTTTGGTCGCGAAGGAAATTAAATGTGTACACCATCCATAACACCTTCATTCATGTCGAACCAAACCAAAATTCCGGTGTCAAAACCATAAGAGCTATTGTCATTTTGTGCCTTTGTTCATCAAATTACAAATTTCTTTTCGGATTTATAAGCAGGACTTTAGATTGAAAGGAAATTGTACGATTTCTAAATTGATGTTGCAAGTTTTACTTTATTTGCTTCCCGATTAAGTAGCGTCTTGTACTACTAGAGTTACTGCAAAAGAGTGCTGTGCGTTTTCTTCACAATAGAACCTGTCAAGCTGGTCACTCAACCCAATAGAACCTAACTTTTGTTAAACAAACGAACTCGGCTGTTCATCTGTTCTGCGCAGTCTCCGGAGCGCCTTCTCCGATCATATTGTGGAACAAGAACGGCCGTCACGTGACTGACGGGAAGATAGAAACTAAAGTGACAAAGGGTGTGGTTAATTCTACCCTTTTATTAGGAAACTTTACCCCAGGTCAATCTTTTGTCTACAGTTGTGAGATACAACATCCAACAGTCGACCGTCTTCTAACAGAAGCCATAGTTGGTAAGTACAACTAGTAATAAGAGAAAACGTTTCTTCAAACCTTTCAATTACTTTGCTTACCAAATTAAAAGTTGCTTGTTACAAACAAAGATCCAGACAATAATTAATACAAAACTAGAAGGAAAAAATTGAACTGGAATTCTTGTAGGCATCAAACCACCCACTTAAGACGGCTTGCCTAAAAAGGCAAATGTAACAGGTGTTGGATTTTAGTGATGATTTTTGTCACTATGAGTACTTCATTTTTTCATTTTAGCCATCACGTCCGGCATGATTAAATTTCCAAATAGCTGTTGCCAGATTAGTACTAGCGCATTTGCAATGATACTATAACGAATTACGTTTCTTATAAATTGAATTATGACCAGTTTGACTTCCACTTTCGACATAGAAACCTGTCATATTTTGAGGTGTTTAAATTTCTAACACGATAAACGATTATTTTGTCCGTGGATTGAAATCTGGAAAACCCGCTCATAAGTCTACACATGGAATAATTTAAAGTATTTTCAGATTCTTGATATTTCTAAAGGGAAATTGGATTTTAGGGGTTGTTTTAGAAGTTTAAAGTTAATCTTAAAGTTGATATTTGGTAGAAAATCGCCAAAACGTTCTCAAATCAAAGCTGCATTTACGGCTTGTCAGGAGGGATGGTTGGGTGATTACACTCAATATTCTTCTCATTCAGCAACTTATTTCATTTCCTCACTCACTTACATCCCCCCCCCCCCCCTCCCTTCCCCTTAGCAACAC
>JAOBRD020788456.1:0-13640 GCA_027575215.2 Hydrozoanthus sils
CGTGAGGAAACGGCTGAGCAAATAGCCTCGCGAGCAAACAGCTCAGCTGTTTACCTCAAGTGTGCGCCGGCCTTTAAGGCGATTGAAACTGGCGCGTGGCCACAAACCCTCCCTAGACATAAACTTACAGCTAAATTAGGTACTTACAGCAACCAGTAATTCGTGTGCCAAGGTGTGTATAGTTTATTTTGTACTTACTTTTCTTCCCTTTCGCTTGGTCGGTTTCATCCTTGACGAGAACTTTCTCTTGGTACGTGTTGTTTTAACAGCGGTTTTTGTTTTTCCAGCATCATGAGCTTTGCCACAAGCAGATTCAACAGGCAGCCCGGCACTCAACACAAGTGGACTCGATGTGGGCGAAGTATTCTTGCTGGCGCTGCTTGATTTGTTTTTGGACTCGTTCGATCTCGAGTTCCACCTTTTAGGTTGAGCTTTGTCAGCAGAAAACGATTGTCTCTTTGCTTTTGTTGATTTACCTTCTAGATCTACTCCCAATAATAAACTTGGGTATAATTCATTCCGCAATTCCGGAATATTTTCCGAGAGCTCTACGCCAGATGCTGAAGATGACAATACTTCAGTTTTGAGGGAGTGATCCGACGTTATTCCGAGGCTTGAAGATTTAGGAGAATAACTGTCCTGCTGATCGTCAAGATCTGTTAAAAAACTTACTTCTTCCGTTTCTACTGGGGGAGTGTCACCTTTCGGAACCTCATCCAGACAATTTTGCGCAGAGTTTTGAAAGTGAGACATTTTCTCTTCTTCGTTAGAAAGATGATCAGTCATCAGCGGAGACCTTCCCGACCTCGTTTCAGATATAGGATCGCATTCGTTAGTATCAGTTGTATCTAATGGTAAAGTTCGTACTTAGCTTTAGAACCACATCTTTTTATCGTTCGTCGAGTATTGGCTCAATCAAACCTAACTTCAGTTTGTCAGTTTTTAGTGAAGTTAATTATGACGTAGTGACACAAACGAGTCAAACCAGCGAATGCGCGAGCCGCCACAAGTTGGAAGTTTTTGAATAAACAAAAATGTTTTAGAATTAGATTATCAGATCGTATGCAGTTGCAACGTTTGCTTTAGCCCACCAAAATTAGGGAAAGTCGCCCGTAAGTGTTTAAACGCCAACTGAGAATACGTTAGTAAGTTTTAAAAACGCGTTAAAGCTCGAAAGCAAACGTGATACACGCACGCGCTACAAAAAAGTACAACAAAAAATCATAATGTTGAATTAACCGACGGGAGCAATATGGAAATTATTTAAAGTTAAATTTCTAGTTAGTTTGTAAGCTTTATCTGCGTTTTATATGTTGTGTTTTAGTATCTTTAAGCCAAGACAATGTGTAAGTGAATTGTCACCCGCGCGCCCAAGTGTCAATCTGAGAGGAGTCTGGGAACAAGTCTACCCGATTAGGCCTGGAACGAGCAAGTTTGTCGCCATTTTGAATTACTTTCTTGAAAGATTCTGCAAGGAAAATGGATCAAAACCAACAGCAGCAAAGCAACAAGCAAGCCATGATCTATATTTGTGGTGGTATGTATTGAAACCAGAGTTAATTAGTGGTTCTATTTTTCAGTACCAAAAACTTTTTCAAACAAATCTTGCGTTTACAAGTTTTGTATCCGTATATGTAGTTACTACTCCACGTGCAGTTGACTCATACAGACTAAGATCGAGAATACGTGCATATCAAAACCGATTCGTAAAAAAACAGCAACGGTCCACAGTAACGGTTGAATGCAAATTGCTTACTTGAGCAAAAGATGTGGACCAATTTTCCCAGGCACCCGGATTTTTAGCTCGTGTGAGTTCCTGTTTACTTAGGGGATAGGAAACTAGCTCAAGAACGAGAAACCCCGAAATCTTCTAAAATCGCTCCAGCAGAGGTATAGAAGAGCATTATTTCCTTTGTTGTTTGGGGCATTGTGATTTCTTCTCTTTAGAGATAAAGACATTTATTTTATTCGAAACGTAGGAATTTTACAATTAACGATAACAAGAAAACTGATTCAAGTGTTTAGAAAAGTTACAGGAATTAACCACAGAGATTTCAGAAAGTTAAACAGGGTGATTTCAATTATAAGAGCAGTCTCGCTTCACTATCATCACTTAGGGATTCGCGAGAACTTTCAGAAGTAATGCAACCCATGATCAAATTGCAGGTTTGCATACCTCTCTGAATACTATGCTATGCATAAACAAAAAAAAGTATTCTAATGCTTATATATTAATTTATATATTTATGGGTGTTGTGTGTATAAATACATTTAATAAAAGTTTTTGATTTTTAGAGTGCCACACAGAAAACGAAATTAAGTCAAAAGATCAAATCCGGTGTCGTGAATGTGGTCACAGAATCATGTACAAGAAACGGACTAAACGAAGTATCCTTTTTAGTTTATCAGCTCTCTATTTGTTTTCCTGAATCCCTAAATTAAACACATAATCTTTTTACTAAGTATTTACACTAAGGCAAGGATTGGGTGGTCCTTCATGCTTCTATAGTAGACTAGAAGTAGATTTGTATCAAGCTAAAAAGCAAGCCAAAAATTTAGAAACCTAGTGCTTTAAAGAAATGTTTGGTATCTGATTCATGAGTTAAAAGCTCAGAAATAATTCTGGGTCACTGGTGGGAATTGAACCTGCGACCTGGTGACTCTGTCTGAGCTTTTAGCTCATAGCCTGCATCGTGGCTGTTTTTTAGGGAAGAGACAAGGCTGCCATGTTAAACATGCGAGTAAAAAAAGGACCTGGGGAGAGGAAGGAGGCCTTTTCTTTGCTTGTGTGTTCAAGTCACAAGTCCACTGAAAAACAGCTGCAACACAGGCTATTAACTCGGGAATCAGTATTTTCTTCAAAGTTCTTTTTATCTAAGATACAAAGTACCATTTGAAAACAGAAGCAAGTATGTATTTTCCCGTACAATTTCAGGAATTAAAGTTACTGATAAAGGTGAAGTAATACAAGTAACAGTTTTGCCCAGCTTGTAGTGCAACATTGCAGCTTTGCAAGTTGGGACATGAAGTTGTGCATACTACCACATACTAGAAAAACTTGTAACGCAACAAAAATTGTTGTTGCAGGTTGTCAGGTAATGTTGCACTTCTACTTTTTGCAACAAAAATTTGTGTTGTTGCGCATGTTACCACCTCAATCACAACTTGTAATGCAACCAAGCATGAAGCAAATGCCAGCGATTGGTTCTCCCAAGCTGATGTCGGAAAATTGAGTAAATCAAAACAAACTGCTCCCTGGAAAGACGAAAGAAATTTTGTATGCATTGCAAGCTTTAGTACTAGCTGATGATAAACTCCCCTTTCCAGCTACTGAGCAATCCAGTCTCATATAAACTTTTCTTTTTCTTTTTGGACATTCTTCATTTTCATCTAATAATAATAAAAGAGAAAGGGCTGCTGCGTGCTTTCTCTTTTGCAAGAAGTTGGCCGGCATCTTGTTTGTTTACCTCTCGTGCTTCAGTGTTTGCACTTGCTTGAAACTGAGCAATCAGAGGACAAAAACGAGCACAAATGCAACAGCGAATTTTGTTGCGTTACAAGTTTTTCTAGTATATGGCAATATGCGCAACCTCTTGTCCCAACCTGCAAAGCTACAAAGTTGCACTACAAGTTGGGCAAAAATGTTTTGCTCGTATTACTTTGCCTCAAGATATTTATATAGTTTGTAACACGGAGACTTGTCAGTCCTAACAGTTATCATATTGGAAATTGATTGCATTAGCAAAAAATATAACAGTTTCTTACTGAATAGATTTATTTATTTTGTTAACCATGGAATATGAAATACTAAGTAATAATTTTTGATTCCTTAACTGGTTTTTAGTTGTTGTATTTGATGCAAGATGAGTCCAGCTTTTTCCAGGAGGAATAGGGGCAGATAAAAAACAGTTTGCTCAAATATACAATGGAGGAACCAAAAGATTGCCAAACAATAGGCTGTCGAATCTGGATGTAGAATATCAGCCATTTTGCAGGTCATCATTGACCCCTCAAGAAGATGCAGTTAACAGCTAGAAAAATGAAGAGGCAGACACACAGACTATGGACCTTGGTTGTCTTATTTTTTTTATATTTTATTAAAATTTCAGATGTGCTAGAATTTTACTTTGTAGATTTCCTTTTGATTTCAACAGTTTTTTGTATGACGGTAAAAATACTTTTTTCAGCTAATACTGTGTCATATAATTATAAGGTTTTCTTGTAATTTTGCAAATAATTAAATAACTTAAATTTACTAAGTTGGTTCACCAGTCTCTATATTTCATGATCAAATAATAATAATAATAATCACAATAATACTGATTTATTAAACAACAATATCGGAAGATATTTGTATTTGTCAAGTCAGGTAAAGGGAAGTTTAGATCCTGATTGTTTTTTTAGTTTTGTTTGGACCCTGCATTGACTCTGGGTTGAATTTACTCATAAAGAAAAAAAAATAGAAAATGGCAACTTGTTGGAAACCGTTACAAAGATGTTAAAACTAGGATAAAATTATCTTTTTTTACTGCTCTGATTTTGAATTTGAGAAAACAAAGTTGCATGTCTCATAACATTTTGAGTAAACAAACACAATTCAAACAGCTGTATTTAAAAGCAGCTTAAAATTACCACAGCTTTTTAGTAACTCCATCATCCTATGCCTGTTTTCCCGGGCCCAGTTGTTCCTGGGTTAATTACCATGACAACCAATAGGTTTTGTAAAGGTTAATCCTGGTTTAAAATTAATCAGCTTTTGAACAACTGGCTCTGAAGGCTTCTTTGATGCATGGTCAGTGAGATTTTTGCCTCTTTGGTGCAACAACAAAATATTACTCCTCAGTTCAACTTTTAGAGTTTATAACAGATTCTCTGGTTGCAACTAACACTTGTTTACTATGGGTAAGATGAAATTTTAAGTTTTATGATGTGTCGATCTCTCTTTCAAAGTTTTATTTATTTTGAAAGTTTACAGCAAGATAAGATGGCAAGGTAAAACAAAGCTAAAACTTCACCCTTTCAGCCCGAGCACAAATTTATATGTAGAGCGATTTGCTAATTATTCTCCCACCTAAAGCCTGCACAATTTCTGTTACCAGTTTATCAATTTCCATTTCCTCATTTTGAATGACCTGTTTTACATATGAGTTATGTATCATTGGAGAAGTTACTGTATTTTCTGGAATATAACCCATGAGTTATCAATCATCATTAATCACCAATTTATTATTACCTGTTATCTGTAAATTTTGCCTTGTACTGGAGTAGGTGTGGGTAATCTATCATGTGGGTTATCTGTTAAGATTTTGAAGCTGAGTTTTTTTTTCTACCCACTGGTATCACTTACATATTGCCCTTACCATCTGAACATCAAGAGTATGAGTTAAAATAAAATGCCAGTGTGGTTTACCTGTTGACTTTTGTTTCTCATAATCATAAAAATGTAGGGGTGCGGGTTACTCTGCAGTGTGGGTTATAGTCCAGAAAATATGGTAGATGGTGATAAACGGCTGAGACTGAAAGGGTTAAAAGTAGTTTGCAATTTATCTTGGTTTCAGTCTCCCTAAAACAAACAAATAGTATTCTGTATTTGTGTGTTTGACTGTGAATGTTCTTCAAGGCTTGAATGTAAGCTGCCACAACTGTTGTCAGCAATACTTTCTTCTTCTGTCATTTCAATACTATGATACTCAGTAGCAACTTCCACTGATTCACTCATACAAGTATCAGCAAATTCATCTGATTCATCAACTGAAGATAGTGCAGTGACCTCTGCAGCTTTTTCATTGCTGCTACAACTCAAACTTGAGTTTTCCATTAAATCTAAACCTCCACCATTCGAACCTGCCCCAAGAACTTCACCCAGGGGAATTAGATGCCAAAGGGTAGAGCCTAGGGCGAGTGACCATGGCTTATTTTGGGTCCTTTTAACACTTACAGGAAAAATAGTTTGCTTGTTTCTCATTTCTTCCATTAATGTTGTCAGACTGTAATCTGATACCTCACTAGATAGGCTGTTGATGTTTTCTAGTTCCTCAGAGGTGTTTGGTCTTTGCAGGAATATTTCAGTGAGGTTGGAAATTTTCTGCTTGATATTTTTTGGGATTGTTAAGTTCTGTAAGATCAGTGGAACAAGCTGAATTGCATGGTTACTAGGCAGTTGTAAACAATTTTCTAGTACTGTCTCCCAAGGCATGCTGCAACAAGAATCAAGGTATAGTTCATTCTTTTCTGTACTGTGAGAACAAGAGCCCAAAAGATAATGTAACCATGACAACAAGCTGGAGGGAACAAATTCTGTCACATCACTTTTACTGTCTTTGCATGCATGAAGATCACTAAGAAGAGCAGTTGTGAGTGATGGAATGAATTCTTGAGAGTTCTGGCCTAATGCTTCCAAGAGAGACTTCCAGAGCAAAAATATCTCTTTTGGTAAGCTAATGTTTGGTGCAACACCTTTATCTGTGATTTTCTGGAATTCAAGTCCCAATTGACTAAAAGTTTTTGATGAAGGGAGGATCTTTTCAGCTTGCAAGTAAGCCACCACCTCGCACCTAGAATGGAAAAAAAGAATCAATGTAAAAAATGTTCTTTATAGGAATTTCTTGAATTTAGATCTCTTTAACCCTTTCAGCCCCAAACACGACAAATGTTGTGTTGGTAAATTCTCCCAACTAGGACCCATACTTTTTGTGTAACCAGCTTAGGAGAATTTGGCTTTTCATCTTCAATTGTTCACCTTGTTTGATCAATTTCTATTTTCTCATCAAGTGACTTATTTTGTACGTGTTATGTAAGGAGAAGTTAGATGTTGATAAACTGGCCTGTGCTGAAAGGGTTAAATTAGTGCTAGCATGAATACTAAAATTTACTTGGAAGCCATCTTAAGGTGATACTACATGAGGCAATTTCTTGTGCAACATGTATCGCAATGGTGTTGGGACACAAGTTGCACGAGACATTGCAGTGTGCAACACCCCCTTTGATGGCTAAAATTGTTGCGAGACAAGTTGCAGCAAAAGCAGAATCTGGTTCTACTTTTCGCAACGATTGCAGCTACTTCAAGTTGCTGGAACTATTGTGCTGTGTAACACCCCTTCTGCAACTTGTCTTACAGTGCCATTGCGAGAAGAGTTGCACAAGAAAATATTGCCTCGTGTAACATCATCTTTAGACTTTCGCATATCAATTGCTAAACAAATGTAAAAAACATACCACTATTTAGGAAAAACAAAAAGAGTCCAAGGTGATAGTAAACTCTGTTATTTATCCATGTTTTGCTCTCATTGATCTATATAAATACTGGTCACTGAGATCACACTTGTTAATGTTCTCGTTGAAACATTATTTTCAAGGGGTATTTTCTCAAATTCCTGCCCTTCCCTAGAAACTTGCTCTTTTGGTTCTTACGAGTTCTCATACAGGTAATTGCTAAATGCTAACAACCTAAGGGTTTTAGCAAAAAAAAAAAAAATGAGGAGATAGATACTCTGGGGTTGCTCTCAGTAAGGAAGAGAGTTTTTGACTCCCCCTTGACTGGACACTGATCCATTGCAGGTTAGTTCCCCAGAGAACTGGTAAACATTTATAATGCTGAGTTGAATCAGTGGAACAAGTTGGATCAAATATCTTGTTCAAGGACACAACAGAGTGGTCTGACCTGGGCTCGCAAACCTTGCAAACCTAGGAATATGAGTTGAATATGTAACCCCACAGCCACTGCGCTGCAGATACAAACAAGTAGACCGAGAAGAGTCTGGGGGCACTGATTTGTAATTTTTGAATAGTTTTGGAGCTTGGAATAGTGTCCTAATTATGTATATTTACAGTGTCAGAGCAAATTGCAAAAGACTTTAAAATATTAGAAATTTATAGTTTTCATAACAAGATTATTTTTTTCAAAATATCTTGGAAGGCATACCCCCAGACTACATACCACAGGAAAACTGTAACTTTGGGTTTGAAGCTAGTAATATTTTTCTTTTTGTCCCAGGATTCCACTCAATGCTAACTTTGTTCTGCTGGATGCGCTACTGGTGGTTGTTTTAATTCATAGTTCATTATTTTACTTTTTACTTACCACAAATTGTTAGTGACTGTTACAGTAGTGATCTCCTCAATCAACTTGGTAACCTCTTCCTTTTTGGCTTTTTTGTGTTTCTTCTTTCCAGTCATCCATTCAATTTGTTTAATCTCGTAAGCATTCAGCCATTTAACCAAGTTTTCTTCATTGCCTCGGCGAATTCCGACTTGTGCTTCCCAGTACTCATCCTTTAACCAATTCAGAGCCACTCCGACACCCGAACGCAGAATTTTCAGTGACGGTAAATTAGCGTGTGTCGCTTCGTGTCTCAAGTCCACAAGCCAGTCGGGAAGTCCAATCTCTTCTGCTATTGACTGCACGGAGCGAGCATACCGGCCCTTTTGAACCGAATCTACCATTGCATTCACGAATCGTATCAAAGCCATGGAAAGTATCAATCGTGTCTGAGCAGGATCGGAATGCGAGGAGTATATCATACCATCTGCAAGATGTGCAGAGACAATTTGTGCCGTGCACTCAATCGCTATCGGTAATTTTCCGCCACTTCGGCTTCTCCAAGCCGCAATACGATCTACAGCTTTCCTCTGTAAGCCAGGTTCGCCAAAACTGTACAAAAACTCGTAAATCTGGAGCCATTCCTCTCTATTTTGCCAACAAACAACACGTGTGTGGGCCGCCATTTTGTTTTGGACAATGTTTTGGAGGACTGGGCACTACCTGCCGCAAAGCCTGTTGGGTATGTTGGACATGTGCGCCATTTTGCCTGGAAGAAGTTTTTGTGAATGGTTTGTTGTTTCAATACTTCTTAGTTGCTCGTGAAATTTAAAAATATGGGAGACAGTGATGAAGAATACGATAGGAGAAGAGGTAGAGACAAGTTTCGTCGAGAAAGAAGTGATTACACGGAAAGAAGGCGAGAGAGAGATGACCGTTCTTCGCGTCGTGACGACTGGTCTGATCGAAGAAGAGGCGACACTTGGGATAGAAGGAGAGGCGAATATAGAGATATGGAACGCGGTAGAAGGGAAAGTTCGGGTAGACACCATGAAATGAGTCCTCCCATGAAACGAGTCAGAAGGGATTGGTAAATAAATCAAGCTTGTTGTACTAGATATTACTTCCGAATTGTTATTGAGTGTACGTTGAGATCCTCAAGTAGTTGAAACAGGGTCAACATCTTGTTATGTCTGGTTTTCTTTATACTCTTTCACAAATATTTGCATGAAAAAAGGGAACAAACGGCCATTTTTTCTTATGGTGATGATAATTATTAACTAGTCTTGAAGCAGTTGCGTTTTTTACTTTTTTTTTGTAAGCAATTCTGGAAATTTTGAAAGAAAGAAACTGTGCTTAAAGTGTATATATCAGTTGTGGGGTTCTTGTATGTACAGAATTCCCTTATCCTTCTATTAGTGATGGCAAAAAAAAATTCGATTACGATTTTTCTTTATGGTGAAATTTGCGTTTAAAGTTCTGAAAAATCACTTCTGGTTTTACTTTGACCATGTGAAGGAAGGCTGGTAACTACTCTATTGTTTTCTGGTCAATTATGTCGAAAGCAGAGTTTAGTGGATCAGTAACGGCAGAGAATTTGTATTATTAAGAAAACGATTCATCTATTTCAGAGGAGGAGTTAGATGTTGATACTCATATTTTACATGAAAATGGAACAGCTAACACACAACACAAACTCTGATTACTTAAGTCTGCTTTCTATATGTCATGTCACAGAGTAGTTACAAGCCTTCCTTCATGTGGTCAAAGTGAAACCGGAAGTGATTTTTCAAAACTTTGAATGCAAATTACACCATGAAGAAAATCGCAATTGAATTTTATTTTTGCCGTCACCAATAGAAAGATAAGAGCATTTTGCACATACAAAAACCACATCAACTGATTTATACACTTTAACTCATTTGCAGGTTAAGTAAATTTTGTGTAGAAGTAAGAAAATTGTCTACAGACTAATGCAAGGTGCTATCAAAACAAGACTGTAGTAAGTTTTAAGACAGTCCCACTTATAACTATTTCATTGAAATCTCCCTTAAAGTGTCTATGAAATGAAAATTTTTATTATCTCAGTGGAGAGACCTTGCTAAATGAGGAATAGCAGTGAAAAATTTTTGTCAAAATCTTTTATGATTCTTGAGATATTAACAACTTAATGTTTAAAATGATGACGTCACAAGTGTGACAGGCAAATTTGCATTTTTGAAAATCTGCTGTCAATCCATAACCTTTGGATGAATTTAAACCAAACTTGGACTGATGATGTATCTTGAGGTTTTCATCAGAATAGTAGTAATTTCACATCGTCATGGCAACAAATTTGGTCCCAGATCCCATTCCTTATAAAACAAACCTTCTGCTATTCTAAAAACCTTACCAAGGCAATTAAACCAAATCTTTGTTTTTTCTTTTAGATGAAATAAAAAGAACAGAAATGATGTTGTAAATTGTTGTGCTACTTCTGGTTTGATGGAAAAACCCATATAAATCAAAAATTCTCACTTGGAGCCTGGAACCCAGTTTGTTGCCATGACAATGAAAATTAGTAATTGTTCTGAAGAAAACCTTGAGATACATCATCAGACCAAGTTTGGTTAGTTTGGTTTTAATTCCTCCAAAGGTTATATGGATTGACAGCAGATTTTAAAAAATGCAAAACAGTTTTGGCTGGTTTGGTTGAAATTTATAGAACACCTTTCCAACCTTTTTTGGTTGAAACAATTTCAACTGTTTCGACCAGGGTCAGAGTTGGTTGAAATGGTTGATCAACCAAACCAACTGAAAACAGTTTTTACCAATAGAGCATGCAAATAACTCAACCAATCAAAAACTGTTGGTTCCAATAGAACATGATCTAAATCAATTTCTATGTGGAAAGTGCTGGTGCTTGATATTTATGCACAGTTTCCGCAATACAAGTTCCATTAATGCGTCAAACAATTTTTGGAGTATTTATGAATTGACAAGATTTGGCAATCTTTGTAGGGATGATTCATACCATGGAGACCAGTCTTTTGTTCCCTATGGTGGAGGAGGGATGACACATCATGGGGGAGCATGGGGCAATCCAAATATGGACATGCAGCAGATGCAGCCTCCACAAGATGCCCGACAGCAGCGGTATGAATTGTAGACAAACTTTTGGGTTTAGTTGTTTTTTCCATAAAGAACAGGACAGCTGTTCAATACTGTACCATGTTTTATTTTTTCATTCAGTTTTTGGTTGTGTTTTAAACATTCTAGTTGTCACCTACCTAGATTGGTCTATTTGTTGGTTTTAATGACAGTTTCCTGTTAACTGCAAATATTCTTTCTGACAAAAAATATGCAACAATTTAAAGGAAAGTGATTTATTTTAACCAGCTCTACCAAATCTGTTTCCAACACAGTGGCTGAGGAATAAGGAGAGTTTTACTCATAATCTGAGTTGCGAGTTTGAGTCTCTGTATAAATGAGTACCAGTTTGTTGGGGTTAACTTGTAAATAATTTGTGTCTTGTCTGGGAGGATCAAAGACTCTAATCTTAGGGGTTTTTCTAGCTGGTCCGTTTGGGTCAACTTAACCGGTCAAGGACAATTTTTAACTGGTCCCAAACAAAATTAACCAGTCCAAATCATATAACAATTTATTATCATTTTAATAGACAAGTCCATTTATAATTATGGTAATATCAATCCTGTGTTACTCCACAATGTCAAAACAACCTGTACGCCATCACGCAATTTGCATCATTGGTTGACCAGAATCATGGGACTAGTATTGCAAACCACATGAAGTCACAAACATAAACAGTGATTGATGCGAAAGATGGAATTCCAAAGATGAATAAAAACTTAAACATCATTCAATACTAGCTTTTAATTTGCATTCATTCAAAATCTTCGAGCTACAATGTTTCTAAAGTGTCAAAAATCAAGTTTAACATGATTACAAGAGATAAGTGTAGACACAGAGCAACAGTGAGTGAAGGTTTGAGTACCTAAAATATTATCAATAGTACTCAAAAATTTTAACTGGTCCAGTCTGGTCTGCTACCTTTGATTTTTAAACATTTTAACCGGTCGGAAGCAATTTTAACCAGTTTTCCTCCCTTAATTTTGTATCCTGCTCTATATAAATGAATGCCAGCTTGTTGGAGTTAACCTGTGAATAATTAGTGTCTTGTTTTGGGGGGGGGGATCAAAAAACCCTCATCTCCATAACACTATGGAAAGTGGAGAAAAGTGTTGACCCAATGGGCCACTTGGTTCAAGAAAGGAATTTGCTTGATATAATTTTCCCCTTTTCTCAGATTCAAAGGTTTCAAACTTGTGGTTTTAAGTTGATGCAAAGTAAGTTATAACGTTGGCTTGGAATTTCCTTTTATCAGGGGAGAAATGGACAACCATTCAGGAGGACCTGTCATGATGACTTTCAAGCAGTTCCTGAATGCCCAGGAAGACAACATAGATGACATGGAGGCTGTGCGGAAATACCAGGAGTACAAACTGGAGTTTAAGAAAACGCAGATGGCTGATTTTTTCACTCATCACAAAGAAGAAGAATGGTATGTTTTGGACAAACCTGCTACTCTAGCTCTAGTTGAGTGTTGTTAACGATTAAGAGTAAGAAATACATTCTACATAGTGTCTTGTGTTTAGGTGGACCAGATTTAGGTGTAGTGAGAACAATGTTACTGTAACAACAGACCATTATATTTTTGACTTCTTATGAAATTTGCCATCATTTTTTGTTTACTCTAATAATCAGCAAAATTGTCATTTAGTTAATTCTAAGTGCATGACTTTGGTACAGTGCAGGGTAATATGATATGTCTTGTTATTGTTTAGTTGTTTGTTTTACTGTAACTGTCAGGGTAATGGTTTGGGCACCCATCATAGCACTTTGTAGAATTTAAGACTTTTTTCTTCTACTTGTTATTACTAAATATTTAGTCTTCTTTTCCTGTTTCTCTTATTCACTTTTATGTCTTTTTTCAAAATCACTTATGTTGAATTAACAAATTGATACACTTTCTGGTATAAGAAGAAGCAGTACAGCATGTTATGATATTTTTTGTATTTTAATCAATATTTGTGAATTAATTTGTGTGTTAGATCTGTGCTGTGGTTAATTTATGATTTTAAATTGTTTGTTTAGATCTGGTTCTTACAGTTTCTGAGGATTTAGGTTTTTACTTAAGGTATCAGAATGGTTTTATGACGCCGAAACTTTTAATTGTTTTATATTGACCAAACGTATTCTGTAGAGATTTATCTAAGTAACTGTGAAAACCTGTTCGAAAAATGATCTTTGGTTTTCAAGTTATGGGGAATAATACATTTGTGGCGTCACACAGGAAAATGGACAAAAACAACTTTCCGCTTAACGGCCAAAATTTAACGGTTGGTTAACGGGTTGTGAACAGTTTTTCAAACCGTTTAAACGCTTTCCTTATTGCTTTTAATGGTAGGTAAAAAAATTTAACAGCTTGCAAAATTCTTTTAACGGACTGCCCTGATTTTCTTAATGACTTTTTCTGAAAACTTTAACGGGTTGCTTAACGGCTGGTCGAACGGCCAATTTAACGGTTAAGATGTTAAATTGC
>JAOBRD020788565.1:0-13638 GCA_027575215.2 Hydrozoanthus sils
GCTAACGCTCGAAACGTCAGCTTTTCCCATCATCTCACGGCGACGATAATTCATTTATCATATATACTTCAAGTTATACGACGCACTCAATAGTTATTTTAAAAACTATATACCATAAGTATTTAAAATACCCCTGAATACCCATGTATACCATAGTACTCGCGCCAACACCGCTCCCTAAAATCTCCCCCCCCCCTTCAGTCACTACGAGCTTCGTCGGCCCTGCTTTAATAATATATCCGGCTTTAGGTTTGAAGAAGCCCTTTTACTAATGAGAAGAAATAGGTCTTGTTTCGCTTCATTTCTTGAGTTGCAAGCCAAACGGTTGATTAAGCAGCAAATAATAAGTGATAAATGTGAAAACATTGTCCATATTTTCCAAAATTAAAATGCCTTTTACATCAGGCGTAAAATTCAACATTTTGAAAGAATTTTTAAACTACGTTTCTAAGCCAATTCATATTTTTTTATGAAATAGAACTAGTAAACTATACTCTCCTCATTTGCAAAATAACACAAAGGAAAAGAAAACATTCTCTTAAAGTAAAGTAAAGTATGACTGTCGTATTTAATTTTATAGGGGTTAAAATTGTCAGTCCGGTATTTTAGGGGTTGTTAAGTTAAAGAAACCCTGTGTTGAACCAAGAAGCCGGTTTTTTAAGGGTTGAAAAACACGAAGCTAATGGACAGTTTGCAGTCCCGTGTTTTAGCAAACGTGCGTACTGAACAAGAAGTTAAGACGAAAGTCTTTCGGCAAACGTCGAATTACGTGCCGGTGTTAATATTTACTGCATATCACGCACGGCGCAACACGTGGGGACTTAGCGCCGACCCGCTAGCTATCAAGGGAATGTTTTCGCCTTTAAAATGATACTTTTTAGGGTAATTTTAAAACCGAGAGGTATTTTTTAGGGCGGAAAACTTTTATCACTTGGTATTTTTTAGGGTATTTTGAGCTAAGATCTGGGTTCAGAAAACACAAGAGACTTCTATCGAGTTTACAGCGAATCACCGCCTTATGTCACCTTAATACCGTCATCCCGTTATTACGTCACCTCCTTAATACGTGGTCACCTCACGGTCAGCTCGTCGGTATATCACCTCGTTATTACGACCACCTCGTTGTTACAGCAATCTCGTTGAACGGACACCTGGTTTTTCGTGGTCAGTCTTGGTGACCGGGGTCCGGTTGTTTATAAGACCTTTTTAAAAACATGTAACACGGGTCTAAGGAAAATTACAAACAGCTGTATATTTACAATAAAAGGCAGTGCTTTGCTTACAAACACTGCTCGAATTTCAAACAATACAAACACATTAATTACAAATTTTCCAGCCAAGTCAGTTAAGAATTCATTAAAAACTTAATCCCGGGTTAGGGCTAATCAGTGTTTGAACAACCCGGCCCGTGTATTGGCTCAATTTTATTACGCTTCGAGTAAATGAGCCGTGATTTTTCATCAATGTTTTCCAAAGTTGGGAAAAATTCAGCTGAAAAGAGAGATTTAATAAAATATGCAAAACGATTTACCAGTTTCAGAGTTGGTTGTTGTTGCAAATCAGGTTTTATTTGGCGGAGTATAATTACGACTTTCAAAACCAGTCGCTTCACAAACGTTTATTTTAGTTTTGAAAAGCAAACAAACTTCTAAGCAAACTCACGGAATTTTTTGAAACCAATGACAACAAAGTTCTACACTTTGAAAGATTATAGGACATTGTAGGTTTTGTTTTGGCTTCTAGCGTTAACACTGAGAACGGGATGTGGAGATATCTAGTTTTTGATTTAGAAAGACTTGTGAAAAACATCGTCTGTATTGATCCAATAGTTAAACTTGCGGTTACTCTGGATTGAACTTAAGTCTATTTTTTAACATATTGTGAAAAATGTTTTCTCAGGAAAGAGTTTGACCAATTATGACTCGTTTGACAAGCTGCAACTAACTTCTCGCCGAAGTTTTAACTTAATTAGTAGAAGTGAACAAAACTAAAACTAAATTAGGAAACTAATTCAGTATGAAACTCAGTAAAAAAAGTGACTATACTGAATAGTTCAACTCATTGCCAGCAACAACGTGACGAAGATGTTTCTTTCGCGAAAATAAAGTAAAATTGCCCTGAAACTGGAACTGAATTCTATCAAAGCTCGCCGGTGGTTCGAAAATTCTAGTGCTAAAAATGTGCACGTGCTAAACATTAGCTTTTGTTAGCAAACAGAAGTTTGATCACAGTTATATTCATCTTGTGTCTTAATCGTTCCAAAGTTATATTGTTCCCTTTTTATACGCTACATCGAAAATCTGAATTCTAGATGTTTTTTCGAGCTTCTCCTTGGAGGGGTAACACAAACAGCTAGCCCTGATTTTGAATTAATATATTTATTGAAAATTCTAAAGCAAACATACTGGCTTCCTGTAAACAAATGACAGAAGGCTCAACAAACCTATAGAAAGCTGAACAAAGAACCTGGGTACGCCGCAGTCCACTTAATGCCACTTTACTTATCAACGCGAAACTTCAATTGTATACCATTGAAATGAAAAGGATCAAGTTTATGAATTTTAAGTCTACCTTTATGCTTAAAGAACGCCACAAGCCATAATCGGGCGGATATTTCTGTAAAACCAGACACAAACAACAGGTAAGTTGCTTAAAGAGCAAATATGATAAAACTCTTGGTTTTCTATAACTTTATATATGTATGAAGTTTCAGAACTTCTACATAGTAAAGCCTCAATTTCGTAAAGCAGGTACACTGTTAAAGCAAAGTGATTTTTTTTCATGTTCAGGGAAACCAATTTAAAAAAGGAAGCATTTCTTTTCAGTCCTTTAGCTTTCCACGATTATCTGTTTTTGTAAATTGAGAAGTTGAAAATGTTAACAAATTCCGACAACAGTCCGGAACTTGACTAAACTCCTATCCATGTTTCTCATGAAGTTGTTGTTTAGCCTATGAACTGAGAAACCTAGTAAACATTTAGCGGTAGAATCAAACAGATAATGCACTAGCTTCTTGACTTAGATGAATGTTCTAGAATTTAAACGATTTATAACTATACTTTACTTAAGAAAAGTGAGTTTGAGGATTTTATGCACCTTGCGAGGTCGTTTTGTACTTTTCTCCCATAGAATCAAATAAAAGCTTATACGCATATTGTTATTTCCGAATATGAAAGTTATACTTTTCAGTACACTTGATAGAAACCATTTACACTCTGTCTCTGGTGGCTACATGCGAAGCTTCGAGTTGCATAGAAATTGAAATCTTAAATGTCTCTGTTGTAGATTTGAATTGCCTCTTTAGCAACACACTGCGTTCTATAACATGAATATCGCGCTAGTGCATGACCGCTCTTACACTCTGCAAAATCTGGAGCCCTCTGCAGATAAGCATTTTACTTATATTTCGCGCATAAAAGTTCCAGTAGGTTAGCCAAAGAGTGATAAGTTGCCTATATAGTGTTAATAGTTTGTTGAAAAGCCATTTTAATGACGTGGGTTTGAAGAGCAGCAGTTGGAAACTTCAGCTAAGCAACAATTGGTAGTAAAAGCCTTGTTTTGTATAGTTTCCCCCACTTGCAGTGTATTTTTCTTTTACTTCTTGTTTTAGTCTTTGGTTAGTCAGGAAGTGTCCCAGTTTGACTATAAGGAGATTAGGTACGAATTGAGTCAGCTAGAACACCAGGACTACAACCCAAATAATGAAATAAAAGTCCTGTAAATCTTACATTACAACAAACAACCATATATAAGATGTTTTTTACCAACAATAATTTAACAACACGCATCCATGGATCCTTGAGGTTGTGAAACGATTGTCGCAATTTATGAAAATAATTAAAAAGCAAGAGCTTTTTTTTTGCATCTTATTGTCAGTCTTCATCTGCATGCGCACCTCTATAATCATAATGGTTGATATACCATTAAATGAGTATATTAGAAAGTCAAATGGATTATATATACAAGTGGGAATTACACTTTACATATATATATATAAATGCTTTTCAGCCGTAATAATGTTTAGCATTTAATTATGTAGCGCCTTTTCCATAGGTAGATGCTCAAAGGCGCTTAACAATGATTTACAGTTGACTCTGGTCTTAGATAGTCTGCTATACACGGCTCACAACTATATTCATAAGAATTGCCCTCAGTTAGTAGAAGAGACAGACCATGACACCGGGATCATCCTACTCTTTGTCGACAAGTGTTGTGGGCTCTTTTAAGTCCCCCGATAGGAAATCGAGAGACTGGACCTACGGTTTAAAGTCCTTATCCGAGAAGACGCGAAGGTCTAACCGTTTGCAGATGTTAGGACAAAGGCAGCACCTTCTCCTCAGTTATTTTAAGACCTTGAGTGAAGGTCCGGCACCGGGAATCGAACCCGGGCCTCCCGCACGACAGACTTGCGACTTACCAACTGAGCTAACCGTAGCTCATTCCTACATTTATGTCCATAATATAACCACACCTCGCGTCACTAACACCTAAAACAATTGTTTCGTCATGAGAAACAAGCTCGTAATCAACAAAAAAAAATACACAGTATCGAAAAAAAAACTCTCTAAAACTGCTCAAACCTCAGTGCGGGTCAGGTCGAAGTTGGGAGCCATTTAGCCAACTTATCAACGTTGTCGGAATTAGGATTGAATAATCGAAGTAAGAAAATTCTAAATGGATTAGAGCTTCTTCTTCTGCATGTTGACAAAAAGGTCGCCTTAATGCGTTGTAATGGTGCTAAAACATTGAATAAAAGACAGATAAAGAACAAGCTATATACAGTGCGATGAAAAACGGGTCAAGCATATCAGTGTTTTAATTCTTCAATACAAGTTCGGCTTCAACATAGTATAGAGTCGAATAGTTATGAAAGCCGGCAAACTTCAAAAGGAAAATACAAAGAATGTACGAAGATGCATTGTTGTAGGTTGAACGAACCGTGAGGGTGTACATTCTTTGTTTCAGGTGTAGGTGCATGAGAATGTTTTGACTGGCTCCTTGTTGATTTACATTTCGAAACCTTTTTTATTTTGTGCACCTTTAACACGTCCAGTAAACAAAAGAAAACGAGGAACAAAGACCTGCAACAATGGTTTCATAACTATATCAACTATGGCTTCAATGATCTTGTTGAAAATTTTCTTAATTAAAAAAGGGTGCAGAACTTTTAGGAAGAAAAGAAAGTAAACGTTTATTTAACTGGGGAAGTTTGGGTTGAGCTTAATACACTGTAGTTAACCGGCTGCTTGGTATGATCTAAGAGTTTCACTTCATTCACCTCGCCAACTAACAAGGCGGTAAACTTTCTCATCAAGTGAAGGATTTAACGCACCCTAGCTAATCAATTGGCTTTTGAAAACACTTAGCTCAATAGAGATTATTGAAAATAGATGTTATTACACTTAAAGCCGACAGTTCTTTGAATTTGAAATAAAAATAACTGTGGTTATCTGCTGGTTGGGTTTTCTAGTCCCAAGTAACATTTGAAAACTAAGGCTACTGTTGAAAAAGCTGTGAATTGAACTGTATTTTTTAGCGGTTTATAAAAAAAAGATTTTCTTGTGTACACGTTTTCATAATTAATTGCAAATATGGATTTTTAAAGACCTTTCTGCGCTTTAAATTTTATGCATGCAAGGAAGAGATGACCATGAAGATTAACATTGGGGAAGGAAAAGAACTCAATTTTCTCTTCACAGTTTTTTAAATGCATAACTTTAATTCAACAGATGTCTTTAGATCTCCAAAAACCATTTTTATGAGTTGATGTGTATTAGCAAATCAACTTGTATCTTGAATCCGGGCAACTTAACAAGATGGCTGCAACTGACAAGATCAGTTTCTCACAGACCTCTTTTTACGAGTACGTGTCTCAATCAATGAACAAGCTACCAAATCCCTTAAAAGTATCCATTTCTTTTGCTTACCTTGAGGAGGAGATTAGTGAAAAGTGTTCAATATAATATTTCAGCTCTGAAGCCAGTTGCCATTTTCACATCCACGATGTATATATACTTTTTAACGGCAACATGATAGAACTTGCTGACACAAAATTCATGATCTGTAAAATGTTGTTTTTTTACGGATTAAAAAGCCGATATGAAGTTGATATTTATAGGCAATCAATTAAAGTTTGTTTTTGTCTCCCGACAAAGGATTTTGTATCAGATGAGAGCATCACGATCCATACAGTATTTATAGACAAAGGTCAAATGGCTGTCTTCTCTTTCTCATTACTAAGTAATAAAGATAACAGTCTCGCCTGACTAATGCTGCTGTACTGCTAGCTTCTCCATATTTGTTGACAGCTTAATACAACCTATAATGATACGAGAGCTATTCAAACATTGCATAAATATGATTCGAGATTGCTTCAAGAACTCGTACTTTTCATTAGGTTACATATAGTTGACCGTGGCGTTACGGAGGCAGTTCCCTTGAAAGTTAAAGTGATGTGAGCTCTGCACAGAGCTATGAAAACGTTGATTATTTCCAGTGGACTAATTTCAAGTTAGATTTTTGAAACAAAACATTTCTTTTCGTCTGGAATAGCAGAGTTGGTGAGTAATTTCAGTCTTTTTAAACTTGTTTTAAAGACATATAGAAAGGGGCTCTTTTGACAAGCGTACATTTTGTGATATTACATTGAATCATTGACTGCTCAACCAGACTGCAACCACTCTGGCACTCAAGTTTTCTGTTTAAAACAGAAAAGTTTGATATGTTTACTTCGCCGAGTCTCGTATATATGAGAACTATCCAGTCAGTTAGTTTCCGCTTAGTTTGATGGTTTTAATGATGCGAGTGAATTCATTTGAGTTAGCGAAGTGTCGTCGATTACCGTCTCTCAAATACTTGCCACAAATCACTGAGTAAAAACTACCTTTTAAAAAAACTATTTAATTGGAACAGTCAAACTGGAAATTCTTTGCTACTTTAGTAGTTACGTCTTTGATTTCCCCCGTGTGCTCATTGATCGGCTCAGACTCGGAGAAGCTTTATAGTGATAATTTTTTTTCTATTCTTTGATTTAAACAATCCGAAAGTAAAGTGTTTCCTTTTTGGATCAAAGTTAATCTAGGGTAAGAAAAACCTCATGAATGTGTCGTATTACTAAAAGACGTCATTCACCTCTTTCAAAACAGCGCTAGCAAATAATTCAAAGTTGCTCTACGGAGAAACACTGCACTTCGATGATGCGAAAACGTCGTCAAAGTCAAAACCATAACCTCAAGTCTGTAAAAGCAGTTGTGCTTGGAAAAGATGGAGTTGGCAAATCCGGTAAGCTGTTACATATGAATTGTGGTTAAACCACGAAATAATACGTATTTATTGGGTTATCACAGTAGACATGTTGTTCTTGCTAAATACTTTAGTGTTTGCTTTTGAGATGATCCTTCAAAGGACGCGCGATAATACTTGCATGTGAAGTGTGACATATCTTGATAGGAATTTCCTTGTTATATCGATGGGCCCAGTTACCACTGAGTGCTCATTTGAACCGGGACACTGATGCACTGACAGGCCCGAGCTTGCAAGATAAACTATTGATCGCCAATTTTGCATACTTAGCTCACGGAAATCGAATCAGCTTTCATGAGATATGCATATGCTGTAAACAGTCACTTACAGAGAACTTTCTGTAAGTGAAAGAATTTTCTCAGTAAAAGATTTTAAAATCTTTTCATAACAAGTTAAATAGTTATATTATTTTCTCGAAGAGAAAATTTTCCATGAAGCCTACTACGTTTTGAAGCCTACGTGACTTTTGAGAAATTGCGATTTTTGAGTTGAAAACGTACATGGCCATAATAATCGGATTAAAAAATGCCTGACCGGCTTCTTAATTTCAAAAATTCTTTTCAAATTTTTGTAAGAGAAACGAGAAGAAGCAATAAAGGGAAACTATGATATTAGCTATTCAAGTATTAGAAAACTTTTTCCGCCGGACCGTGTTTAAAAAGTGTGATATAAAACGAGAAAGGTTTGGGGATTCTCACTTTCGTCTGGGGTTTGCATAACATTCCAGACCTTGAGTGTTTGTATGACGCTATGCAGTTACGGAAAAGGTTTTCTATTGCTTTTGTTATACAATAATTTCATGGTGACTACTTTAGATAAAATATATCTGACCACATCTGCTAATCTCGTTTGATAGCGCCACGCCCGGTTCTTTATGAAGTTTTCGCAGGTTTTATATCTTGAGCTTTAGAATTTTTGCATCCGGTTATGAATAATGGGACTCCAACTTTAACTTTAACATGTTTCAGACTTGATAAAACTTCCAGCAGTTCATAGCTTTTTAAAAACATAAAACCAGATACTCTAAAAACATCTATTTTAAACAGACCCTTAAATTCATTTTTAAAATGTTCAAGAGTTAATAAAAAAAGAATTTAAATAATTGATTAATTTATGAAAACTGACCAATTTCAACTGGAGGCGTGGACTTTTCTACAAATTTGAATGCATGAAAAACCCAGGGGACTACTTTCCGGTCAAAGTAGAAGATTTCTATAAACGGGTTCCTTTCAAATGTGTTTAGGCTGTTCATACTCTTTCTAGAAACGCAAACGGCTTTCTGCTTTTTCTCAAATTGGGGTCATGCTCAAGGCACGCTAAAGCTTAAAGAGTTAATCCTGCATCAATTCCTAGATTTTTCTCTTTTACTCAGTAAGGATCTGATAACGAACTGTTGAGTTTTACGCTATTGGATTCTGATTACGTGGTAAACAAGCTGAACTATCTTTGGTTGTTTTTAGCTCTTACAGTGCGTTACCTCACACGACGGTATATTGGAGAGTATGACCAGACCTTGGGTAAGTAACGCAGTGTATTACATGCACCTTAAGTTTCGTGCGCACCATTCTTGCATAGTTTTTTTTTATTGCTGACAAAATGTACCACGCTTTTAAGCGTTCTCTTCCTTACAGTCCTCCACTTGTAATCCGCTGTATTTGATGACAACTGCAGATTACGTACTATAGCTAATGAACTCTTTCGTTATTAATTAATCGAATGATGCTCAGTCAAATTTCGAAAAAAAATCACGACCTAAATTGAATTAATTGCCATGACCGCAAGAAGGACTAGTCTTTCAGGCATAGGTCAAGAACAGTTTTCATCGAAATTTGACGAAGAATCATTCGATTATCTTTTAATAATATAGCAGACAAAATATTGCTCAAATTCCTTTCTAAATTTTGCAAGATTTCACTCGCGTGAAAATTCGTTTTATAAACACTAAATATGCATCTTGGTTTTTCGGCTCGCGTGATAAACCAGCAGCCATGGATAGTTAGTGATTGCCCTTGTGAAGTTTCAAATGAAGGGCAATTACAGATAAAGTCAAAGGCCGTCTATTATTTGTCTGCTGTGTTATTTTATTTCTTCCTTCCGAACCTTTTTTAAGAAACAGATCCAGCCGGTTCAGCCTGTAATTACCCTTGCATAGCGTTTTCTCATTGCACTTATAGAACATCTTTATTTAACATCGTACGCATTATCAACAATCAATCTAACACAATTTTTTCATCAGAACGTTGCAGAAACGTTTTCAAAAACCTCCCGCTAATACCCTTACGTTGCTCTTAGTAAGACTAAATAAATATTGGCAATTTTCTTGTTAGGGGCCGTTTGAATTAGATTCCGGTAGCTTCAAAACTTCCTGTTTCATGTTGGTCTTATGTTGAAAATGATGGCCTCGTTGATAAGTATATAATTTGGCGAAATCTAATTTATAAAACCTAACATCATTTGTACCTACATGCATGACTAAGTGACGCCTCTACAACCTACAACCTACTGCTTGTTACTCTTTTTAACATATATACTAGAAGTAATCACAGATTAGTGAAAGGCACTCGACGTGTTCAATCCAGTGGGCCTCTCTGTTCAACTCCCATTGCCAAAATTGAGAACTATAGATCCATTACAAGTGTTATTGAATATCTACTCTCAAATGTGTAAATAATGGCAGTTCGTGTATGATTTTTTGGCCTGTGCTTCGATTGTCGACTTTTTTCTACACTAAACACTTAGTGTATAGTCACCAGGGAAATAGTTTTGTTTTCCCGAGAATCTTTCAACTCTTTTCAACTTTTCGAATATTTAACACTTATTCTACTTCAGTAATTGAGGTTGATAGTGGCAGAATATCTATTGAGCGCCGAAGGCGCGAGGTAAATATTCATATAAGACACTATCCACCAAAATTGAAGTAGACAAGCGTGGCAACAAACTTCCTTTCAAGAAAACGAAAGATTTTTAAGAAAAAAAAACATTTTTGATTATCACTTGAATCAATGAGCGTGGCGAGACTCACGCATGAGCAGCCTAACACACAACGAACATGTTTTGACAGTTTGTCAACTACAAAATGTCGTAAAGAGCGTAAAACAGAATTTCTTTAGGCTGTTTTAAATATCCCGTGTTTTTAAAGCAAACTTTTTCAATATCGCGATCCGAAACTGTCGTGAAGCGACTACTTCCGTCGGCCATTTTGTTTGGGTCTCATTATCCATTATTTAGGAGGTAAATACTGTCTCATATCTACTGTTTCAAAACCAATCAAATCGCGAGTAGCCGAGCTGCTATATACTAATATACAATTATTCCCCGAAATGGAAGTAACTAAGATGGACAAATACCGAGACACGAAGCTTCGAGGTTTATGTTGCTTTGACAACTGACATTGGATGATAGCTAGGGATGAACCTCTTTAACGTTCTTCAAATTGGTTTGATAAAACATAATTCTTTTTCTCAAATTCTAAAAAATGTTTCAAAATTTTGTCTTCTCCTGCTAAGAAAGCACACTTGGTGTTAGCGCTTTTTCAATACTTTACTGATTTAGAAAGAAAATACCTTGTTTATTCGAATAAGCGCCCTCTCTCGAACAAGCGCCCCTTTCAAATAAGCGCCCCCTTAAACGACCAAAAATTTTTAAGCGCCCAACCCCCCCCCCCTCAGAAAAGTACTAGAACCGTTTTATTAGAAATGCGGTGATAACTGGCTTAGATATCGATTAATGCGCTTGCAGTTCATTCGAAAACTGGAATTTTTCTTAAAGCTTCCACTTCAATGTACAAAGATCTTTCATTCTCAAAACTTTTCCTCACGAATTTCAAAGCAATTGCTTTCTTCGCTGTTCTAACAATGAATACTGTTTGAACAACAAGTCCGTTCTCGAGCTTTCTTGACCTGGTAACTCCTTCTTTCCCTTCGTTTTCATTACATACATTCAAAAACGTGTAAACGTGTTGTATTGGACAGTATTGTCAGGTTTCACTTTGTTGTATAGTGAAAGATCCCAATAAATTTTGAATGCCTTTGCGACTAAAATGTTGAAAAATTAATAAGCGCCCCCCCTCGAATAAGCGCCCCTTATCGAGTAAACGCTCCCCAAAAGTCAAAAAATTAATTTAGCGCCCCGGGCGCTTATTCGAATTTATACAGTAATTATTCTTTTTGCAAGTGAACAAGATGTCATATTAACTCTTTGCATCCATTGTACATTCATCGCTAACATTTTATCTCAGTTGTGGTGTAAAACGCACAAAAAAGTATAAATAGCTAAGCATACTTTTAGAACATCTGAAACTTAAAACTCTGTAATGTTCTTTTCCTCTTCTTACAAGAATCAACCTATCGACATCATCTTGAGGTGGACAATGAATACGTGTACATCGACATAATGGATACAGCTGGAGAGGTGAGCTGGCCCGGTAGCTAATAAAAACTTGCAGTGTGGTTTGTGACTGGTTTGAAATATTAATTACAGTTGAACCTAGATATTTCGAACCTTCAATAACTCGAATCCCACTCTAACTCGAAGCAAAACTAACTTTTCCCTTGAATTTGACTTAAACATTTACTTTATTGGTAACCCCTATAACTCAAAACCCTGATAATTCAAAGTACTATTTGCATTTTTTTTATAATTTGATGCCAGTCCATAACATTTGGATGAATTTGAGCCAAATTTGAACTGATGATCTATCTACCACGCGATACATCAGCATACTTCTGAAGGTTATCGATTGGAAGCAGATTTTAAAAAATGCCAATTTTTCGGAACCACTCATGACGTCATCAGTTGAAAACTTTAAATATCCCAAGAACCATAAAAAATTTGGACAAAGTTTTTTACCGCTATTCTCCATATAGCAAAGGTCTATCCACTGTAATAATAAAACTTTTCTCTTCATATGTACTTCAAATTGTGATTGAATAATCAAATTTTGAAAATCTGGTACTTGGAAAAGTCTTGGTTATTTTTATTTATTAGAACATTCGTTCGTTTAAGAGGGGATTACTATCAAAAGCCACTTCTTGGCAAATTTTTTGATAATTTCATGATATCAGCGTCCATACTTCTGTGCTTTGAAATGTTGTAATCCTTTCATTCGTTCAATAAAACTGAATGAAAAAGAAGCATCATGGATATATCAGAATTTTTGATAAGTTTTTAAATAGTTTTAAGTTGTAGTTGGGAAGATTGGTAGTTTTAAAGAGAAGTTTGAAAATTAATTATGAAGTTAATATTTGATAGTAGTTGGTAAAAAGAGATTTAAATATTTTAAAGTTTTTGTATTACCAGTATGATATTGATATAATAATATAATATACCAAATGACTGTCGACGGTCGTACCCAGGTCCCTCACAGTAGGAGTATATAGGAATGATAATGGTAGCGCCTATTCGAATCTCGTCAATCTTCTCAGAGTTTGAATAACGGGAAGAGGTATGGAAAACTTCAGTTTTGTCAGCATTGCAGCTGAGACCATTAGAAGCACACCAGATCATAATATCCTTTGAACAGAGTTCAATTGAAGACAGATCTATCGTGTTCGCGTTTTCAGGAGTTTAGGGATACATATAGTTATAAATCGTCGACATATATCATGCAACCCAGCCCATAGGCAGCAATGACCTCCACTAGTGGTACGAAGAAAAGGGAGAATAGCAACGGACCAAGATAGGTAGCGGGGTTATAACCAAGGACTGACCCTTGAGGGAACCCATATGAAATAGGTTGTTCCGATGATTGAGTGTCCTTTATGATTATTGACTGAGTCCGGTTGGTGAGGTAAGACTCGAACCACGAAAGCACTGACGTCCCCGTAAACCCATAGTAACCGCGAAGTCTTTCCATGCAGTAGTGCCTCGTGATCGATCGTGTCGAAAGCGGATGACAACAGAAGTACAACTTCCTGGTGTTGATCAACAGCTTTAAGGATGTTGTTGAAGACGCGCATTAGAGCTGTTTCGGTGCTATGATGGAGCCTATATGCTGACTGGAATTTAGAAGAAGACCGTCACCTACAAAGTAGTTCATTGTTTGGGTAGTGGCGACACGCTCAATGGCTTTGGACAAAAACGCAATATTGGTGATAGGTCAGTAACTGGAGTATTGTTTATAACCACGTTTAATTTTTTTCAATGAAGGATGGACAACTCCTTTTATCAGTGCCGTAGGGAACACGCCGGTTTGAAGGGACCCGTTTATAGCCTGTGGACCTACAAGTACTTCTTGAGCCTGTTTCAGAACAGTAGTAGGGACTGTTAGTTTTGAAACGTAAAGTCTTAATTTTCTATTATTCATAGCTTAATTTAGAATTAGCAATTTAATTAGTT
>JAOBRD020788673.1:0-13638 GCA_027575215.2 Hydrozoanthus sils
GGCGCGTTTGAGATAACACTTTGGCTTTAAAGGTTTGAGTCTATGTTATAGATCAAGGGGTTCTTTGCCTGGGAGTGAAGGTTTGAAAAATCAAAACTAAATTTATGTGTTTAGGTGCATTTCTAATATTATCAAACAGTGATGAACATAGACAAGAAATGAGGCCTCTTAAAGCAGTTTTTTTTAACTCGCCTTTGCAGCTCTTTGCTTGTACACATTCTTTAAACTTTACTGTGCTAATGAGTCCTAACTACTAAAGGTCAAAACAGCTGTCCACGGTTGCTTCTTTCACTTGCTTAGTACTAAGTTGCTCAGGTGAAACGGCTGTGTCCATGCGTATTGGCCATACTGTGTAATTGAGAGTAGTGTGGCCTTGCATTCAGAAGGATATTATAGACTATAATGTCATCACATGAGATCTTAATTGATCCTTTCTTTCCACAATGTATTGCCAATGGTATTTAAGACATACCAACTGGACTTCCACATGCTCTGCAGTGGAAGTTAACCTTAAAGCAGTACTCTGAACTCAACTTTGCAGCTCTTTGCTTGTGTTCTACAAGCTTTATCATGCTGATAAGTCCTAACTAGGATGAAACAGCTGTCCATGGTTGCTTCATTTACTTGCTTAGTGCATGCAGTTGATCAGGTGAAACGGTTGTGCCCATGCGTAAAAGTATTGGAATTAAGAGTAGTGTGGCCTTGCATTCAGAAGGTTATTCAAAATAAATGTTATGAGGTATATTTTAGGGTCGAAAATGTTCACACCTAGCCAACCAGCACATTTTCCAACGAGCATCCCTATCAGACATGACCCCCCCCCCCCCCCCCCTTACCCCGGGGGAGGGAACAATGCATTAAAATTTATGCAACAATCTTAGACATAAGTTATTCATTTAAGTTTTACTACCTGAGGTACATTAGTCTCTTCATTAAGCAATGAAACATATTTTTCTGTGGGTGCATAAAACGTACGGGATGGCCGGGGAAGTAATGTGAGCCTATGTACGTAGGTTTGACAACAACTAACAAGAAGGGTACTCCTCTCTCGCATGACTTCGATATTTTGATTGTTTTAGTAGTATCTTTCATATAACTTAACAGAAGGTAGATGAGCTTCGGTATGAGCTTCGGTATATTATCATTATAATGAAAACCCAAACAGAGCTCAAATGGTTCCAAACATTGCAGCAATCACGGCTGAGTTGCTTCACGTGCGTCAACACAACATCAAATTATCAACATACCTGTTCAAAATATCCCCGGTTTCGCGCTTTTTTACGGTGAGTAGCGACTATGTAGTAGAAAGGTCTATTGGTACACCCATACAACGCCAGCCGCAGAGATATAAGAGAAGGTTTCATCGCGAAACTTTAAGTGCAAAGGGAACCAAATTATCCCTGGAGTGAACCAAAGAGGGACTGGGCATAAAAACGAAAACGAGGCAAGTTTATTTCAATATTCAAAATGGCGCCTAAATGACATGGCGACGCTAACAATGTTTACGTTTTGTAGCAAAGATCAAGGAAGTCTTTCAGACGCTCTATTAGGCTATCTTAATTTCTCAATGAAAAAGTTCTCACTGAGATACTTATGGAAAATATAAATTTGTTGTTGTAACATTTTTACGGAGGAGTTATGGCAGACTTTGACACTGATCCATCGCACGAATACGATGATCTCTCACCGGGACCATCCAAGGTAGGAGAGCTGTTATCAATTAATCGTTTTAATGAAGAACTATAAAGTACTGTTACTCCTTTTCTTCGGAGAAAGGTTAACTGCAATTTATCACTCGAAATTCCTCTAAAAAATTGTAAACGCTTGTAGTTCAAAATCCTAGAGCCTAAAGTACCGTGCTATTAAATAAATCGCAGAACTGGATGCAGACTTCAGGCAAATCAATTGCAAAGTTGCAAGATGTAAAGAAGACGTTCTATCGGCTTGGAGGTGGCCCTCGCGAAAGAGAGGTCAGTTGTGACTGTAACTACAGAACCAAGAACAAAAGCAGTTACTTAAACCTGGAAACTAAGCCACCAGAAGTAAACATCGATATTCAGAGGTCTTCTAGGTACGTGACGCACTGAACATTTTGGTAAGATCTACACTGCTAGATAACTTTTTCGGGCATTGCTGCACATTTTATGGACTTACATGAGAAAATGGCCGGCCAGAAATTTGTATTTTGGCCATTGTGCCGCCGACTAGTTCACTGAGTGCCTGACAGTTAAAAGTACTTTTAAAACTCAATAACAACAGTTAGTTGGTTTGTTCAGACATCTTACCGAAACCACTGGAACTAAAAGGGCTTGCTATTCAATTATATTAATTTTATAGAACGTCAGTTATTTAAGTTGATTTCTATTTCCAGTGCCCATTTCTAAATTGGAAAAAATGAGAAGACCTAATGAAAGACAAGACATTAGTTGGTACTAATTAAATTATAATTGCCAACTATCATGCCATATGAAATTATTATATCAATCTTATATAGATTAGCCAAAAATATCATTCATTGATCTTTGTTTGATTTGTAATTGTACAGTTTATTTATTTGTCCCAGTTGTGGTATAATTATTAATAAGCTTTTGGTGAAATGTTTAGATATTATAGTTTTCAAGAAAATTTGCAATAAGATTTTGTTGTTGTTTCTGTGAAGATGAATTTTAGGAAGTATAGGCCAGGCAGTTAGGGTATACTATAGTCATGCGAGGGAAGTTGAGGTATAATTACAAGTGCGAGGGGAGTTTTAGATGAAGTGCAAGTCACTAGTCATTGGATTTGCATACTATACCCATAAGTAAACATTTGATTTGCACTCCTCCAGTAAAACGGTTTATCACTTGGTGTTTTGTTTCAGCTTGACTGATGTTTCTGTACCAAAGCTCCTGAAAGAATATAGTGAAAGAAAGGTGCAGCAGAAGAAGGCAAAACTGCGACCTCACAGTGCAATTGTTGTGAGTACAAAGAGAATGAAAAAGAACAGCAGTAAAGCAGAAGATGGTGAATTAACTAAACATTCCAGCAATGGAGCCTTTATTTCAGGTTGAGTACAAGAAAAAACAATAACTCTAACATAGACTCGTAAACACATTCATTCACTTGGGAATTAAGGTTAAAGAAAAATATTATTAAGACCTGTGAGTCGATCCTAACTTCAAAATGCTTCATTCTTATTCATTCTATTTGATTTCAGTAAAAGGAAGTCCTATGGGTTGTCAGCCCCGCCCTACCCCTGGCTTACCTCCACCACCTGTTAACACTGCTGATACTGGAGTATACAAAGGTAAGCTAATAGTTGATATAAATGATAAATTTTGTTAAAATGTCAAACCATGTAGCCTGGGAGAAACCCACACTAATAAGGGGGCACATCACACAGTAATGAACCCCAACTGGTTGGAGCCAGAAACAAGCCTGGTGGATTTGACTCGGGGATCAACTGGGACAACTGATATTACAAATTTGGCACCCTAACCACAGTCCCATAGGGAGAAGGGGTGCAATGGGTGACGCACGGACCCCACAGACAGTGAAGGTCATCTTTTTTGTTAACCAACTCATTGAAAAAGCAACATTCTCTGTGTTTTTCTAAATTGATTTTGAAGCACAAAAGTGTGAATAATAACCAGATTTTTAAGGTTTGTTTTGCCTGCATGTTTTACATTTCAGTCTCAGATAACCAAATTTATAAAAATTTTCAAGGGGAGCATGCCCCTGGACCCCACTGAAGCTCGTACCTTTGGCACTCTTTTGGTCCATCTCCTCTTCGATCACACCTTCAAACAAAAAATTCTGGCCAAGACCCTGTAACCATTGAGCCACGCTGCCTCCTGTTAAACTCAAGCAGAGCAGTGATTGACAGAGCTATTCAACAATCAAGAGTTTTCACATAAATCTAATTTCAATGTTTCTTTAAATGTTCTATCAAGAAAACATACCTAAAAGTTATTTAATATGAAAATAAAGTGTTTGCAGTATTATGTTCAATCATTGATGTTGAACTAAGAAAAAAAAGCGAAGGTACTTTCAGTTTCAAAATATACAAAGTCATATACAATGTACTAATTATTTTATTAAAACCTTTGAATTTGAAATATTGCTTTTTTCTTTGAGACGACCTTAAATTGGTGTAATAAGTTTAATCTAACTTACAAATGCTATCATTGCGGAGAAAAATATCCGAGAAGACTGGTATTTGAGCTATATCATCAATCTCTACAAAGGCAAAGGTGATGCACTGGAGAGAGGGAACTACAGGGGTCTAAGTTAACCGAACACTGCCTGAAAGTATTTGAGAGAGTGTTGGAGAAGATTGCCCATGAACTGGTGTCCATTGATGAGATGCAATTTGATTTTGTACCTGGCAGGGGAACCACTGACGCAATTTTTATCGTACACCAACTGCAGGAGAAACATCTAGCCAAGGAAAAGAACTTGTACTTTGCCTTCATAGATCTAGAAAAGGCTTTTGATCGTGTCCCCTGGGATATCCTTTGGTGGGCAATGCGCCGCCTGGGTCTTCCAGAATGGCTTGTTAGTACAGTGCAGGCTATGAACTCCAATGCCTCAAGTAGGTTCTGTGTCAGCAACTTCCAAAGTGACAGCTTTAAGGTGCAAGTAGGAGTTCACCAGGACTCTGTTCTGAGTCCCTTTCTTTTGATTGTAGTGCTGGAAGCCTTCTCGTGAGAATTTCGTACAGGTTGCCCATGGGAGCTCCTGTATGCTGATGACCTTGTCATCCTTTCAGACTTGCTGGATGAACTCCTGGAGAGGCTGCGTGTGTGGAAAATAGGTTTGGAGTCAAAGGGTTTGCAAGTCAACATGAGCAAGACAAAGATCCTAGTGTCTGGTCCTAACTTGAACTCTCTGAATGACTCTGGGAAGTACCCATGTGCTGTTGGTAGGAAGGGCGTTGGTAGTAACTCAATCTTTTGCAATGGTTGCTCCCATTTGGTTAATAAGAAATGCAGCAACATTCCTGGCCGGCTTACACCAGATCCTTTGTTTAGATGCAGCAGATGTCAGGGTACAGCTCGTCCAATTGATGGCAGATCACATGATCATGTATTGGTTGAAGAGCAACGCCTTGAAGTAGAGGATTCCTTTCGCTACCTTGGAGATACCATCTGTGCTGGTGGTGGCTGTGAAGCCCTCATAATAACCAGAGTAAGAGCAGCCTGGGGAAAGTTCAGGGAGTTGCTACCTGTACTGTCATGCAAGAGCTTGTCACTCAGAACAAGAGGAAGAGCTATAATAGCTGTGTCAGGGATGTCATGCTCTATGACAGTGAATGCTGGGCCCCAAGAATGGTTGACATGGCAAGACTTGAGAGGAACAAAAGGGCTATGTTGAGATGGATGTGTGGCCTGAAACCCAACGATGACACCAGCCTAGAAGAGATACGGGATAGACTCGAGATTGTGACCCTTGTGACAGCCCTTAGTAGAGCAAGGCTTTGATGGTTCGGGCACACTGAAAGGGCATCAAGTGCAATATCCTCAATCAAGAAACTCAAAGTTGCAAGACAAAGAAGGAGAGGCAGACCCAGGATAACGTGGGATGAGGTGGTAGCTGAGGATCTCAAGGCCCTGCATCTTCCACCAGAACTGGCCATCAATCAGGCTACATGGAGGACGACTGTGAACCAAAACGCCATGCAACGTCATACCCGCCCCCAAGTGGATTAATGACGTAAATGGATAGTGAGTGAGTGACGTTATTTAATGCACTTATGAATCAATACAAAGTTTTCTTCTTGTAGGCTTAAAATTGTAAATTAAGTGATAACTTATTTGAGGCTGGGCTCTGACATTGTGTTTTCATTTAAGTATGTTCATTTGCCTCTTCTCACCAGAGTCAAGCAGAATTTCATTGTTGTTCCACTAAGAAATAACGAAGCTGGGATTGGATCACTTCAAGTGTTTAGTAACAAAATATTGGTTTAAAAACAGTACAAAACTATCGATAGAATTATTTTAATGTAATACAACTATAATAGACGGTGGACGTGTATTTACAAGCTCAAAAGGCGCTCAGCAAGGAATGTTATTTCTAGTCTGTTACTGCTGCTAGATATTGCAAAGAATACGTCCTCGATGCACTGACTACTCGATTGCAGTCAAATTCAATTCGTCAGTGGCTCTTGGAGAACATAACTCTTGATCTAAAGACACTGTTCGATCAAGCTAGAGCTCTTGATTCCGCCATGCGAAGTACTGAAAGCTAGTCAATTCAATTCCTCAGCCATACTCCGACTCCAGTTTCTTAGCGTTCCAAATGTTTCCCCTGTGGAAATACTTAGCATGTCCATGCCAAGTGTCCAGCCCGTGATGCTCTGTACAACAGATGTCAGAAAAAAGGGCATTTCACCAAAGTCGTGAACCGTCACGTGACGTCTCTTCTGCCCTATGGTCACCAACACTTGCCTAAGTTGGGATTCCGGACACTCTAAAAGGTTCACCTGTGACTGTCATAGTCAATTCATGCTGGAATGTGAAGGCCTTCTTTGATAGTGGTACCAGAGAAAGCTTAGCATTCACTCAAGTTTAGTACACGCAGCGGCTATTTCAATTAATCCCTTCCTCCCATATTGTGCCCATTGTGACGAAAATCGAGGGAAGGGATTCTGCACTGTCGCCCTTTACGAGAAAGACACATCTATAAGGATTTTGGCTGTTAGTAATGTTCGGACTATGCTCTGATCTCTTTCTGGGACTTGACTTCCAGTTTCAACATGACAGTGTAACATTTGAGTGTGATGGAACTAAACCACCACTTTCTGTCTGTGGACTTACTACGTTAAACATTGACCCACCATCTCAGTTTGCAAACCTCACACCGGATTGTCATCCTGTTGCTGCTAAATCCAGATGCTACAGTGCAGAAGACCTGACATATATCAGTGAAGAAGTGGAGCAATTGCTAAAAGAAGGCATCATCAAACCTAGCTGGTCTCAGTGGCGAGCACAAATACAATACCGCCCGAAAGTATTAACCCTTACAGTCGTGGTCAAACTGCATCCGCCGCCATTTTGTTTACCGCGGTATCACCGCGGTCGACCGAAAGCTGCAACCGTGGTTTGGAAGAAAGGGACCAAAGACCTCGGTCAAAATCACCGCGGTTACAAACAATAGCAGCTAGTTTGTATTGTTCTAGCTTTGTTTAACTCCTTATCAGTGATAATCTCTGAGGAGTTAACCGAACAATAGGCTACGGTTGAGTTTAAAGACGTATCAGTTTCACAACATAAAACGTAAAAAATAATATCGAAAAAAATCAGACAAACACACTGACTCTTTTAATAGTTCAGTGTGAAAAGATCGAGCGGCATTCGGAATTTATGTTACGCTCGATTGCAGTCGATTGTAGAATTTAGACACAAGTTGAACTAAACTATAATTCTCAAGAAGTTTAAATTATATTAAGCACTGTTCCAGAAATGACTTTTTATTTCTTCTCACAGTTACCAGAGCATTTAGAACCGACTTCTGACAGTTTTTAACATGTTATCAGTATCACGTGGATATCATCAGAGCATTACGTCTCACCTATTGATGTTTTAAATTGGAATGAACTTCAGAACAAAGGAATTAGCACTCTATTCAAACATGACCGCGGTTGATCTTACCGTGGTTTTTTCAACTGCAAAATACCGCGTCTAAACTGCAGTTTTTTTTTGCAGTCGACCGTAAAATACCGCGTCTAAACCGCAGCCCAAGACTGTGGTTTAACCACATCAAATGGGTCGATACTTTCGAGCGGCACTGTAGTTGTCACTAAAGATGAGGAACGTAAGACCTAACTACTCCCAGACCATTAATCAATTTACCCAGCTTGACATGTTCTCACAACCGAGAATCAGCAACAATATTAATGAAATTACCCAGTAAAGGGTTTTTGGTACTCTTGACATGAAAAGTGCCTACTACCAGATACCGATGAAAAATGAAGACAAGCCTAATACTGCCTTTGAAGCAAAGAGTCGGCTGTATCAGTTTACGCAGTTACTTTTTGGAGTGACCAATGGGGTAGATGCGTCCAAACAGAAATGTGGAAACTAGTCGAAAACCATAGTCTGAAAGGAGTATTACCTAGATAACATAACTATCCGTGGAAAGGATCAGTCTGATCATGACATCAATTGTAAGTCCTTTATGGATGCTGCTTAGGTTCAATGATAGCAAGAAAGTCTTCTCCATGCATCGCCTGCCTTTACTCGTTTACCTCATAGTACCATTCGACCTAATCTTTAAAGGTTATGGCCCTTGACTGAACTTCCTATTCAACACATTAGAAGGTCACTCAACAAGTGACTTTTCTCCTACAACTCACAATGGGTACCTAATTTCTTTGATCGAATAAAACCCATCACCAGCTGTTAAACCCTTCGTTGTCTCAGGAAGCTGAGGAAGCATTTGGAGATTGTTACAGAAGCTGTTGTTTTAGCCAATGATAAAATTATCCCATTTGAAATTGAAATCAATGCTTCTGATGTAGCACTGACAGCCACCCTCCAACAGAATGGGAGACCAGTGGCCTTCTTCTCGCGCACTTTGCAGGAAGCTAACTGAAGCACTCTATTGTTGAGAAGGAAGCCCAAGTCGTCAAGTCCAAAAGACACTGGAGACACTTTCTCACTGGTCATCATTTCAGTGTACAAACTGACCAACAATCAGTTTTGTACATGTTTGACCAACGACAGATCGGAAAGGAAAAAAATGACAAGATAATGCGTTGGAGGATTATGCTCAGTTGCTATAGCTTGGACATAGTCTACAGACCCAGTAAAGAGAATAATGCACAAGACACCTTGTCCTGAGCCAGCTGTGCTCCCATTACTCACAACTCCCTCTGCAAGCTTCACGACCCACTTTGTCATCCAGACGTTACCAGTCTCTGGCATTTTCTTCAAAAGATGAAATTACCGTTGTCACTAGAAGAACTCAAGAAAACACTGAGTTCCTGCCTCGTCTCCTGTGAGTGTAAGCCAAAGTTGCAAGCTTCTTGCAGGCGAAAAAGCCCATCGCACAAAGCCACCAAGCAGTTTGAAAGAATAAACATCGGTTTTAAGGGTCCCCTACCATCAAGCAACAAGAACAAGTACTTCTCGAACATCATTGATGATTGTACCTGGTTTCCTTTCATCTTCAGATGAACTGTCTTCACTCCTACCGTTGTGAACTTGTTTCTTACCACACTAATTTCTCACTTTGGATGCCTACCTGTGTACGTTCAGATAGAGGAGCTACACTCATGAGTCAAGAGCTACTGGAGTTCCTACTAGCAAAGGCATTGTGATGAGCCACACTAAAAGTAACAACTTCTCAAAGGAAATGGACAGGTAAAGAAGTACAATGGCCTTATGTGGAAGGTTGTTACAGCCTGTCTGACTAAACTCCTACAGCCGAGCACTGGCAAAAAATACCCCCTCATGCCCTACACTCAGGCCATTCTCTGTTGTGTACCAGGAAGAATGAGACACCTCGTGAACGTTATCTAAGCTTCCCTCGTCACCCTGAGAGTTCCATCCCTTCTTGGTTGACTGTGCGTGGTCTTGTCTACGTCAAGCATAGCGTTCGACGCATAAAAATGAACCCTCTCGTCGATGGGGTTGACCTCCAGACGAACCCACATTGTGCTCATGTTTGCTATCTTGATGGGCGTGAGACAACGGTATCTATGAGGAATCTTGCTCCCCGAAAACAGCTGTCCACTGAAGTCTTACCTGTAAGACCACCAGCTGAAGACCAATCTGCAACACTGCCACCAGCTAAAGTACAACCTGCAACGCCGCCACCAGGTGAAGCACCCTTGTCTGATGAAGGTGTCAATCATGGACCAGCCCTTGAAAGTGAACAGCTCCACATAGTCCTGAGACGTTCTCTGTGGCAGTGTCATCCTGCTGACTGGCCCAATCTTGAGGAAGGGGTGAATGTCCTGATAATAGTTAACATTGATTGTACCAAACATTAAACGAAACACTGTTTATTATTATTACTAGTTGTTGGGTTACCTGTGTAAGTGTCTGCATAGCTCAGCGGAGATAGTCGTAATAACTTTTTACAGGTATGTTATCGGCCATGTTTGTATAGGCACAAGGTTTACTTGAATAAAGCTTACTTTTATGGCTTAATTGTGTTTATTCTTCACGCACACATAGACTGTTGGAATTAAATAACTGATTTACTTCTATTGTTTTCTCCCCTAGGCGTTATCTTTTATGACAAGCAGCTAATAAGAGAAACAGAGAGAGCAAAAATTGAAGGTTTGAAGAAATACTCTGCTCTTGGAGCATCATATAACGACGTGGTAGAGCCAAGTAAAACAGAACCTCATGCACCGCGAGCATCTCCAGAAGCGTGCAATGGGTCTGAGTTACACACATCTGTTGGATCAAATGATGAATCGCCGTACAGTGAGGATGATGTATCACTTGAAGGGATGGCAGGGGAGCTTGAACAGCAAAGAGCTGTTTCTACAGTTCAACATCCTATGGTGTTTGAGATTCCAACTGGATATGTTGAAGACTTGACTGATGATGATGATGGTTGTGATGACAGTTGTCAAGACAGTCGACCATTCTCACAAATTTCACAGGATTACGTTGCAGGGAGTGGACATTTTCTCGCCAAACTGAAAAAACAACAGGAAGCAGAAGTTCTTGAAATTTCAGAAATGTGTGCAGACATGGAAGAATCCAAGAAGAAAGTGGCTGGCCTTAGACCAGAAAGCACAGCTAGTATTGCATTAGAGAAATCCAGTGCTGTATCAGAAACTGCTTGTAGCGAAACAGCCAGCCCTAACACAAGAGCAAACTTTGTGCCTGTGAAGCAAGTTCCGTTAAAATTGAATGATAATAACAATGAATACTCACGTGACCAAGAAATTGAGCCCTATTGGGTCGAAATTCCTTCTGTCCTCCCTCCAGGAAGCTTAGGAGCCAAACCGTGTAATAATGATCAAAGTGGTTACTTTAGAGGCAGTTCAGCAAAGCACTCTGGGAGATCAAAGTCTACAGCGAGCAGGAGGGTGCAGTCAGCAGGTGTCAGAAGAAATCACAAGAATGAGAGATCACTTAGTCCGAGTCAATCCTCAGGGTATGCTGTCCAAGGAAGAACAATAGCTTTTTTAAGCTCCGAGGAATTGTCTCAAGGCCGAGTGACACAGGCGCCAAAAAGAAGAAGTTCTGAACCACAGGTTGTACCTGTAGATGGTCCCGTGCTAGAAGTTAGAGGGCGTGAAAAGGGCACCAGTAGAGAAATAAGTCATGAAACTAAGGCCACTATTGCAAAGGGCAAAAAGGTAGGTGTCTTCTTTAATACTAGATAATAATATAAAGATAATAATAATAATAATAATAATAATAATAATAATGATAATAATAATAATAATAACAATGATGATGATGTTAATAATGATACTAATAATTATAATAGAGATGGTGATAATGATAATAATAATGATAATAACATGTTAGAAACTTGAGATATTTTCATCAGTGCACTGATTTTTGTGATGTCATTGGGCATCGATTTAACTTTTCTGCAGATTCTTAAGTCTCGCTAAGTTTTACATGTTTTTTTTATAAAATTTTTTCTCAGTAAGGTAGATTTATGATTATGCATTAGCGCCTTATGTTACAGTACAAGTATATTATAAGATGGCATTTAGAAGTGTTGACACTGCTACCATAATAATTACAGTGTATTAATGGTCTTTATTGATGTTGAAGCAAAGACATTGTCTTCTTATAGGTTTTACAACCCTGAGTGAATTTACGGCCGGTAATCGAGCCTTGGCCTTCAGCTTGGTAGAATTTATTGCACCTTAGTAACTATGCTGAGAAGCCGGTGGTTGTGTTAGGTACAAACAATAGTTTTTTTTGTCAGTGCTGCATAAATATTGCTACATACTTCTCATTTCTGAATTAGAGGTCACAATTATTTTCAAGTTAAAAATCAAGTGTATGCCTGCACAAGGAATTTTCTTGTTTAACAAAATTTTAAAACAAAGTTGAAATTTTGCTAGCTGGAAAAAAGTTCGGTTAGGTTAGATTCAAATACGCTTTTACCAATACGTTGCAGGTGACTGGCAAACCTCCAAGACCAATGCCAAGTAAGGTGAAGAAAAAGCTTTCCAAACAGAAACCTCGAAGCACAACAACACCAGAGGACGACCAAGCATCAGATGGAGAAGAAAAAGAGTCATGTGTAGATGAAGATGAAGCCCCCCCTGTAAGGATACATATTGCTATTCGACCCACTTTGAAAAAGACTATATCAGAAAGTTGTGCCGCACTTCTAGCCGACTTTGTTCCCCAGACAAACTTATCTAATAAAGAAACATTAGAAGATGAGAGCTCCAAGCCACCAGCAGTACGAAAAACAGTTTCGTTTAATCTAACTGAAGAGAAAAAAGCACAAGAAAATCCAGGGATTGACAAGGACATAGAATTACCAGAAGAAAAGCAATCAAGCAATAACGAAACTGTTTCAGAAATATCGGATGAAAAACTCCCGTGGTCTTCGTTAGCAAAACAAAAGAAAGAAGCGATTAACGTTGAGGAACCTTTTCCACCCCCTAGATATCACTACTATACTCTGCCTGCTGGGATTATTATACAGAACGGCTCGGAGATTAGGGAACCAATTAGGGATGTCCATGGGAGCCCAGTAGATGTTAGTACAAATGTATCTTGCTCCATGGCTACCTCGAAAGGGAAGCAAAGCATGAGCCAAAGAGCAATGGTCCTTGCAAAAGTTAGAGAAGCCACTTTGAATTGTGACTGTTCTAAGGATGAATGCCACTGTAGGTCAATCATAAGACCGACAAAGGCAGTCATAACAGAAGCCAAAGAAATGGCCAGTAATGTCAAAGAAATTAGCAATGGTGATGAAAGTGAACAAAGTGAGGTTGTTAGAAAACAGCGAGGACACTCTGTTTCACCTGTTTCACAACGAGAGAAGCTGTTGGTAAGTTGCTGTTTCCCCAGTTACCGTCTTTCCAGCTCTCCCAATTCTCCCTCTCTCCGTCCTCCCCCCTCCCCTTTTATCCTTCTAGTTCTACCCATTCATCCTGACCCCATTTTCCCTATTCCCATTCTCCGTCTTTCCATTCATCCTCTTTTTATTTTCCTCTCTATTCATCTTCTTCCCACTCTCCTCCCCATTCATTTTCCTCCCGTTTTCCTCTCCCCATTCATCTTCTTCCTATTCTCCCAATTCCCATTCTCCCTCTCCCTAGTCATCCTCTTCCCATTCTCCTTCCCAATTATCCCATTTTCTATCCTCTACTACCTGTAAAGAGGGTTTCTACGGGTCCCTGAAACTGTCAAAACTCTAGATCTGGTAAGCTGCAAATATGAGTGTTTGTAGAAATAAGACTGAAATCCTAAGATTGAACACGTGACACATAGCGACATGACTGGTGATTTAACCTGCTAAGCTAGTTTAGGCAACCAAGATAGAACATCGAGTTTGAACCAATCAGCGCAGTATTTAGTTTATAGTCTTAACTACTCTTTGGTAATTGGAAAATCCAACTGGTTTTACAACCCAGTTATAGGTTTCCGAGGGTATGCAGTTTAACCCTATCTAGCCCGGGCTTTTTGGAGGTGTCATAGCCCCCTCCCCCCC
>JAOBRD020788778.1:0-13637 GCA_027575215.2 Hydrozoanthus sils
CTACCTATGGAAAAGGCGCTATATAAATGCTAAACATTATTATTATTATTATTATTATTATTATTATTATTATTATTATTATCATCATTATCATTAGCCGGCAATTCCTATCGTTTCCGAAATGTGAATGACAATAACTTGTGCCGATGTCTTTCCATAGGACGGTGTGTGATATTCTGAGTCAGTTGACTAAAGAGGAGCAGAAAGAGCTCTTAAAGGAAAGTTTTTGTGCAAAGGCACAAATTCTACAGAGAAAAGCAAAGGTAAGTTATTACTTGCCGCACGACTAGTAATTAATGATCAAAATTTTCATTTAATTGCCAAACTCATTACTGCACACAACAAGGTTGCTTCCGAAAGAAAGAAAAAAATAACTTCTCCCATGAAAAAAACTAGTAACAAGGCCACAACAACCGAGCTGAAAGGTGTCAGAGTTGACATGCGACGAAGCCTGTTGACCAGAAAGTGCGACCCTTTTCTCCACTAGTCTATAAATCATTTGTGCCTACTTGCAGAACACCCTTCTCTTGAAAGCGGCAGCCATTTTTTATCGCATTCTTTGTTATTGCTTGCTTAGCCTATGCGTATTATTACATTGCAACCCAGTCGAGGCTAGCCGGGAAAAACAGTTGATTTGATTTCAATTGGTTGTCCGGTGAGAAAGGTCTGTTGTTGTCACACTCTTATTGCATCGTCTTTGTCGTGAACGCTAGTACCATCTTCATCTCTCTCTGTCACGCGAGCTCCTTTTCTTTTATACTCACAATGGGCCCCACTACTGTCATTAAAGGGGCCCGATTAGTTCTAAATCCAGGGTTAAATTTTTAATCCATATTCGTGTTTCTTACGATTCGTTAACTGACTTGATTTGGAAACCTGTGGTTAACAAATTTGTATTGTTGGAAATTCTGAGTAATGTTTGTTAGAGAAGCAATTAAGCCTTTCATTGTTAAGATGTAATGTTTGATTTTTTTCCAAACCTAGTGTTAAAGCTAACCGTCCCTAATCTCTAGTTGATCCTAGACGATAGACTATCTTTGTCCAACGTTTGTAACAGCATCTACATCTCCCCTTTTTTATGTAGGAAAGAAAAGGATATGGCAGAGAAAGGTATGACTTTTGTGACCAATACATTGGCCACCGCCTGTTTAGCTCAGTTGGCAAAGTGTCAGTCCGTCTTGCGGAAGGCGCGGGCTGGGTTCCCAGTGCCGGACCTTCACTCAGGGTCTTAAAATGGCTGAGTAGAAGGTGCTGTCTTTGTTGGTACATCTGCAGACGGTTAGACCTTCGTGTCTTCTCGGATAAAGACGTTAAATGGGATAAAGACGTTAAATCGTAAGCTCAGTCTGTCGATCTCCCATCGGGGGAGTTAAAAGAACCACACAAAAAGTTTAGGGTAATCCCGGTGTCGTAGCCTGCCATTTATTAACTGAGGGAAACATTGAATGAATATGAACGTGATCCGTATATACAGGGACTATCGAAGACCCTCAATACCAAATTCCATGTAATACTGTAAACAGGTGCTGAAAAGCTACAGCTTTGTATTGTACTAACAGAAATTATGTACAGCCAGATTTCCCAAAGAGCGATTGAAGTAATGAGTTTTCTTTCTTTTGTAGAAAGGAGTTAATTCTCACGCCAATTCCATCTGCACCACTTTGTAAGTTAACATGTTGTATTTATTTGTTCCTCTGAGTTGTTGGTAGCCTTAGCTTGCCTTGACTTTGGTTTTCCCGCTGCGAAATGTAGTCAGTTCTCTAGAGACAAAGCTAAAAATTGTTGTACTACTTGTGCTTTTCTGTTAGATAATAAACAAAATGTTAGATAATGGAATGGCTCTCTCAAATAGAAAATGGATGCACGTTAAGAAAAAATTATTCTGCTCCGGCAGGGTTCAAATCCATAACCTCCTATTCATTAACCATTTCAGTAAAATAATTCAAAAAAAAATATTCACCTCCATTCCTCATATAGCAAAGTTATTCACTGAAGTAAAAAATTTTTTTTACTTCATAAGCATTTTAATGGTGTGGTTTCATTTCCAATTCCTTTAGCGCTCGAGAACTTCACGAAGCATGTTAACATGCTACAGATTGCAAGCAGTAAGGAAGCGGGTAAAAGATTATTCACATCCCTCACTGGTATCGGTAAAGTAAGAGGTGGGTACATAGTCGGCAGATCGGTTGGCTGATTTAAGGTAGTAATGGGTAGTCGCTGGCTGTTGGTAGGGAAGTCATTGGTAATCGTTGGCAGGTGGTATAGTAGTCATGGGAAGTTATTGCCTGGTGGTAGGGTAATCATTGGTAATCGTTGGCAAGTGGTAGGGTAGTCATGGGTAATCTTTGGCAAATGGTAGAGTGGTCAAGGGTAATCGTTGGCAGGTCGTAGGGTGGTCATAGGTAGCCATTGGCAAGTCGTAGGGTAGTCGTTGGCAAGTGGTAAGATAATCATGAGTAATCGTTGGCAGGTGTTAGGGAAGTCATGGATAAACGTTGGCAAGTTTTAAGGTAGCCATGGGTAGCCGTTAGTAGGTGGTAAGGAAGTTATGGATAATAATGGAAGGATATCTTTAATTTTTTCACTTTTTTTATCCCTCGGTTATCTATGAAAGGAAAATTCATCTGTTGCCAACAACTCAAAAACACAGAAACAATGGACCTTTGTGCATTATATACCGTCTCTCGGTGTGTTGTTTACCCAATTCAGAGACTGTGACGTATTGGCAACGAACAAGTAGGAAGGATAGTTGTTAGCTTCTATGTAGTCAAGCTTGTCAGAATCTTGTTTCTAAACGATCTTTGTTGACGAAAATGGAGTGTAAGCCAACTTCTCTGTACTTAGTGGTTGAACGCATTTTAGAAAACCGAAAACGCTATAATTTAATTGATTTATAATTTAAACAGCAAATTCTATTGTGTTATGAAAATTCAGCTGCGTAAACAAGACACTATGCAACATCGCTTTCTCACCTTTTATGGAGCTATATTTATCTTCCGGTACAGGGATTATTCTTGGAATTTTTTACCCGTGTTTCGGATTGGTGGTAAAATCTTCGCTGAAGTTTTTCAGAACAAGTTTTTAGTTTTTTTTTGTAACTTAGTTTGTAGAAAAGCTTTATTTCACCTACACTACCAAAGGCGAAAATAGAAACTTCCTGAAAGATAATGTTAATATTCTCCACTTTAAGATTCGACGAAATTTTATTCCTGTTTTTCCGGCCCAGGCTAAATTTTCCTCTTTTTGTACCGATTTTAGGTTGAAAATATTCCTGCAATAAACAAAAACACATAAGTATCTACACTACATGTACCGCTCAGCATTAAGCATTGAACATTCGCCGCTATCGCCAATGAAGAGTGTTCATTTGTTTGCTAGTATGCATAGTATTGAATTGCCGTTTAGAGAAAGGAATAATTTATACGGTTGAGTAAAAACATGTTGTATTGCATTTACAGGTTTTCAACACACGAAATTATATTCTTTACACAATTTTAGCCTCAGGTTTCTTCTTAAAACATTCCTAAAAATTCGCAAATTTCAGCCTCGATAATCTTTAAAAAGGAAGAGTCTATCGCTTATTCTTATGTCCTTTCAAAATTTCTTGAAAGTGTTTGAGTGTTGGTTCCAGAACAACAACGAAAAACTGCTCTAAATATCTTTGCGTACGCGTCTCTGAAGTCTCTGTGGCGAAGCGCAAAGACCCATGGGTTGCAAGCGGAGTTGTAACAGGCAAACGCGACGCCCCAGTACCATTTGATGTACAAGATTCTCTCCACACAATTATCATTTACCATCAATCGAGTAACAGCTATAATGATAACTGGGGTCCAGAACAACAGGAACAGGCCAATAATGATTGCGGTTGTCCAACCAGCCTTGTTATTGCGCTTTCGTGTTAGTATTTGTTCTGCTGTTCCCGGCATAGAAACCATTTCTATTTGTTTTCTGTGTCCGCGTGCTACCTTAAAGATTCGAATGTAACAAAAAGTTGTAATGGCAAAGGGTGTAACAACACCAGGACCGATCCCTACAGCGTAGTACAGAGGTAACTTGGTATGATCAGAGATGAACAGCCGTGCCAATGACATAGCTGCAGCGACAATCCAGCACAAAGCTATCAGAATCCAGCAACGCTTTGAAGTCATTCTTTCGTGATAGTGAAAGACGTCTGTTATCGCCAGGAAGCGATCGTAGCTCACAGCACACAGATTCAAAAGAGTTGTCACCAAAAGTGCAGTTGACACAATCTCGCTTGCAATAGATATTGTAAGTTTGAAATCCAAGGCGTGTAGAGCTGCACGAGCAGTGTACAACGGCCCCACCCAAACTCCGACCATCAAGTCGGCTAGCGAAAGCGAAGCGATGAAACAGTTCGTTACCGACCTGAGAGAGGCTGTGCTGTAGATTGCGGCGAGCACCAACAAGTTGCTACTGATAGATAGAAAGCTAGAAATCGAGTTCATTGCTATAATAGCTTTTATACCAACGTCTCCAAGATCTTCGGAACAGTTTGCGTTGCTTTCGTTCATTCCGCTACCGTTTCAGATGTCATTTGTAGCTTGACTATCTTAAACCTCTTCACAAAATACAGCTGGCCTTTAGGTTGTCATGGAAAACCATCGTCTCTCTCTATTCGTCATTGGCAATTTGATATTTGGATGTCAAGCTTTGGATATTGTTAAAGAGGAATGAACAGAGAATGTCTTATAATACTAGACTTCTAGGGACCTGTAATGTTAGGCGAGGACAATATTTTTTTCCCAACTAGAGACAAATAGCTGTTAGCTTGTCGAGCAAGTAAACTATTTTGGGGTATGATACGGTAAAGTTAAAATGCAAATTACCGAGTTTTCAATGTACAACCTGAAAGTTAATAATTAGTCTCAAAACAAAGTTACAGTACCTGTATATTGAAAGTCTTTTCGAAACTTTCTCTTGTGAATTTTCCCCAAATTAGTCGTTTTTATAAAAAAAAAAGGATATGTTGCAAGGAAAAACGGCCTTAAAAACGGCTCATTCGCTTAAGAGGAAATTGTCTTGAAATGCTCATATTAGGTTAAAAACCATCACGCGATTAAAATAAACAAGAGAAAAAGCTTTAAGCCCGGCGAAGAAAAAGGAAACAACGAGAATGATATCTGTTGTGTTTGATATTCGCTTACATGCGTCGCGGGCAGAAATTCTCACCAAAATATTTTGCGCACATGAAAGTAACTGGCCGAGCTTTCTGTCTCGCGAGAAATGAGTTTAGCTGTTTCTTCCTGTGTGCACTGGGCTTGAGCAAAGTGAAAGCTGAAGCATATGAAAAACCAAAATAGAATGAGAAATAATGATCAAATCCTCGAACTTTCGTGTCAAAAGGCCATTCGATTTCCTATTTAAATCAAAAACACAAAACATTTTAGCTTGTTAATTAGTATTTCTAAAAAACACAGTTGTGTTTTATTTGAAAACGCCAGTAGTGTTGTTAAGGAGTTGTTTTACAACAAAAGAAAAACTCAGACGGAAATTAGCTTTATTTTAAGGAAAATGTGTCCAGATGAGAGAGGGTTCAGTGAAAGATCTGTGAGGAGGTATTGCTTACAAAATAGTATTGTTGGTCGTGTGCCAACTGAGGAACTGGAAGGTCACATACGATCTGCTGTCGAACAGGTGAGCCATGACTATGTATGATGTATGTAAACATTTTGAAATTTAAATTCTCAGAAGTAAATGCCCTTTTATATACCGGCGGTTCATTTTGCTGTTTGTTTGTTAAAGGCTGGACCAACGTGGGATCGCAAAATGGTCTAAGGATTCTTGAAATTTCAAGGAAGTTGTGCTGGAGAAAAGCGTTTTGGGAAAAATGTCTCTTGTATCTCCTCAGTACCATGCGGCAAGATGTGCTAATGCTCAGAGAAATATAAATCCTTACAAAGAAGGTTTTTGGACACAAACTACACATCGATCAAAAGATAAGCTTACAACGTATGGGTTCCCTCATGTATGTGCCAATGACGGCTACGGAGGAAAATTGGTTTCGTTTGCTTCCATGCCAGTTAAAAATAACTCTAATTTACGAGCATATATACAACTAGTTATATAGTTTGCAAATGTCACATGTATGTAATGATAAAGATAATAAAAACAATGATAAAACAAGGTTCTGCGTTAATTGTTGGAAGCGGAGTGGTTGAGCGGTTAGCGTGTTCAACTTATAATCCTGGGAACGCGAGTTCGAGCCCCGGTCAGACCTTTGTGTTGCGTCCTTGAGCAAGACTCTTCACCCAACTTGTTTCATTCGACTCAGCTGTATAAGTAATCTTGAGTACTAGCTTCTGCTCGGGCTGAAGTGTGATGAATTAGTGTCCTGTTCAGGGCGGTCAAAGACTGTCATCCACGTAAACTCACCGAAACAGGAGATAGGCGCCGGCATGATGGGCCACTCGGCTCTGCCTCTTACTAATCTACACTATAGTTTTTGTGCTCAATATTACTTCAACAGTGTAGTGGTATCGACCATTTCATGAGACACTTCTAAATTTTCTTCCCTCAGGATAATTTACGAACAGGAATTTCGTTTTGAACATTAGCATACAAACACTTTTTAGTTTGAGTAAACAACTATATTACCATACTAATTCGCTAGTGCTAAATGTTTACTTTTTTCATGCTTTAGATGTTGGGCCGGACGTGTTTGCACCTTTCTACGAAGCGCTGAACGAGGTAAGAAAATAGTAGTGCCGAGAAACGTAATAGGTCCAAGAAATGCAGTGACTCCAAGAAACAGAGTGGTTCCGAGAAATGCAGTGGTACCAAGAAACACAATGGTTCCAAGAAATGCAGTGGTTCCAAGAAGTACAGTGGTTCCAAGAAGTACAGTGGTTCCAAGAAATGCAGTTGTGCCAAGAAACACAATGGTTCCAAGAAATGCAGTGGTTCCAAGAAGTACAATGTTGCTATGGCTTCCTTCAATTACATTTTTTTACGTAATCTAATACAGTCGTAGTGATAATAACAGTCCGAGTTGCATTGACAGTCAAACGGTACCAATAACAATCATTGCTTGAGTCACTCCAAATTTTACACTTGAAATAGTTTTAGCAACTAGGAATGTAGCGCCGAGGAGAATTCAGTGCATAATTTCTGGGGTAGAAGAAACAGCAAAACTCAAACTTGGATTTTGACAATGATCGAATACTAATGAATACAACTTCCCGATCTCTTGGTAGACTTCAACGTGCAGTTATTTTGGCTTCCATTGCTAAAGATTATTTATTACAACAGCCATAGTGACAATTTGCCCTTGTATAAAGAAAGTTTAGTTGTTTGTGTTAAATAAGTCGCCGTTGATTTCTCTTGCTTAGTACGTCTTGGTACTGTTAGTAAAAAGAAAATTAATTGGTGTTTGCTTGTAGGCTGAGGCTGAAATCCGATCCAAGTCCCTTGGAAATATCACAATGGAAGAAAAAGAGGTACGAGTTCAGCTTGCCTGACAGAACGACATGACAATATTGATCAGCTACCGCACGACGTATGTTCATGTAGAATTTTTCTGATTTTTTTTTTCTTGATTGAGAACACGGATCTTTGTTTGGAAGACGGGTATTTGACAAACAATTTTTGAGTACAATGTACTTGCATTAATATGGATACGATTCCAATAAATCGGCTAAAAATCCTTTCTTGAGCCAAGGAGCCCATTAGTCCAGTATCATCGCTTAATGAAATACCAGCTCTAAATGAAATAACTCTTCAACACTAAATTAAAAAACCTAGGATTACGAGCAGAACATGCTAACGTTAAGGGACCTTAAAATCGTTTTTGTTGGAGGTTAAAGTTAATACGTTTGCGTATAAATACATTTTTCGATGGCGGCACAGTGGCCGAGCGGTAAGCGTGATTTACTTGTAATCCTAGGGTCGCGAGTTCGAGCCCTGGTCAGACCTGTGTTGTACTGACCTGTGTCCTTGAGCAAGATACTTAACCCAACTTGTTTTCAGTCAACTGAGCTGTATAAACGAATACCAGCTTCTACTGGGGACTAACCTGTCCAGGGGAAGTCAAAGACTCTCATCCTCTTAACACTACGGAAAACGGAAAACTCCGGCCTAAGTGGTCACTTGGCTCGAAAAAGGATTTAGTTAAGTTGAAATCGCAGGCGAATCTACCAATGCTCATCAAGTGAAACTAAAAGATCATTACGGAAGGTTTTTTTTTTGCATGACTCTTCAACATACTTTTTGTATATTATATCAATTTTGAAAGAAGAAGCCCACTAATGATGTAAATTGTGCCAATAGTCTCTATCTTGACACAATCCGTTTTTTAAATCTACAGGAAGTGTTGATTCTATCAACTCTTATCAAAACAGACAAAGGGATGGGAAGATTGTTGCTTACCGCCAAAAGGTAAGTGGATTAGCAAAGCTCCATATGTAATTAGCTAAAAGAAAAAAGGTTTGACACGTGATTAGCTAAAAGAAAACACGTTTCTTGCTGCTTCCTGGATGAGCCAACTAAAAGGAAGGTGGTGCATTTATATAGCGCGTTTTCGACAAATATTCTTGACACGCTTTACAATGATTAGTTTGCCCCCAGCGGACCGGAAACATATGTAATATATTTTAACCGACCCAATAATTTCTTGCAATCTCATTGGATAAAACGCAGCACGTAGTACAAAATCATCGAAAGTAGTTTATCAGCCAATATACCCCCGATAACTACTGCGTTTACACGAAGCTCGTTCGAAAAAAAAATTATAAACTAAATAAAGCCCTTTTTGACTTACTGGCATATCAGAGGATATAATGTCCTTATAGATTGTCCTCAAAATTTCTCAGTTGCCCGCAACGTTTCGCCTCTCGGCCAACTGTTCATTTTTCTTACAATCTGTCAGCCGCGGACGTGATATCCTCCTATATACCAGCCACTGGAAGGGGTTTGTTTAGTAAATAAGGTCTAACATATTTACTTCTCTTCGATCAATTAAGGTTGTTCTACCTTCCGGATTGCTCACACGCGTGCGAAGTCGTATCGCGTATCTCGGAAATAGCTCAAATAGAGTTGGTTCAACATTACGTGATAATTCCACCAGGAGTTCCCGCTTTGAAGATCTGCAAACGAGGTACAGTAACAAAATAAACGAGAAACTAGAACAATTAAAAGTACCCTCTGGACGTGTTTTAAACGTCAAAATAAATGTACAGGTCGCCATCTTTTGCTTATTGCCATCTTTTTTCGTAAATTGATCAATTAACCTATGTTGTAAAAACTTCACCCAATAGAACGAGGAGCTGCCCCTTTCGTTGCTTGTCTCAAGGAAGAGAGTCAATTCTGGTACCAGTGTCTGCGTGAAGTACATGCAGGAAACATTCTCAGCGAAGGTAAGGGACACCAAGTACCCAGGTTTCTTTGCGGGAAGTACACAAGAGAAGTATAATCAATGAAGATAAGAAACGTTTGGTATAGCAGTGCGCGAAACATAATAAAGGATTTTGGTTTGAAACATAATTAAGGATTTTGGTTAATGGCGGGTAACTTTGGTTGATGATGGGTGATTTTGGTTGATGATGGGTGATTTTGGTTGAGGCTGGGTGATTTTGGTTGATGGGTGATTTTGGTCGGTGATTTTGGTTGATGGTGGGTGTCTTGTTGAACGTGGGTAATTTTGGTTGATGATGGGTGATTTTGATTGATTGGTGATTTCGGTCGGTGATTCTGATTGATGACGGGTGATTTGGGTTGAAGGTGGATAATTTTGGTTAATGATGGGTGATTTTGGTTGGTGATGGGTGATTTTGGTTGATGGGTGATTTTGGTCGATGATTCTGATTGATGATGGGTGATTTTGGTTGAATGTGGGTAATTTTGGTTGATGATGGGTGATTTTGGTAGATAGGTGGCTTTGGTTGATAAGTGATTTTGATTGATGGGTGATTTTGGTCGGTGATTCTGATTGATGATGGGTGATTTTAGTTGAAGGTGGGTAATTTTGGTTGATGATGGGTGATTTTGGTAGATGATGGGTGGCTTTGGTTGATGAGTGATTTTGATTGATGGGTGATTTTGGTCGGTGGTACTGATTGATGATGAGTTATTTTAGTAGATGATGGGTGGCTTTGGTTGATGAGTGATTTTGATTGATAGGTGATTTTGGTCGGTGATTCTGATTGATGAAGAGTGATTTTGGTTGAAAGTGGGTAATTTTGGTTGATGATGGGTGATTTTGGTTGGTGGGTGATTTTGGCTGATGATCGGTGATTCTAATTGTTGATGGGTAATTTTACTCGGTGATTCTGATTGATAATGAGTGATTTTGGTTGAAGGTGGGTAATTTTGGTTGATGATGGGTGATTTTGGTTGGTGGGTGATTTTGGTAGATGATGGGTGGCTTTCGTTGATGATCGGTGATTCTAATTGTTGATGGGTAATTTTGCTTGATGGTGGGTGGTTTTGGTTGACGATGAGTGATTCTGGTTGGTTTGTTCAACAACGCCTTCTTTTCTTTTTTTCCTCAGCTTTGGTGTTGACTGTCGATGTTTTACGATTAAGGAGCTAAAAGATCTTCTAATTGTCTTTATATTACAGAACGAAAAGATCTTCAGTTTGTTAAACAGGCGAGTCAGAATGTAATTATGGCTGATGCCCTTAGCCGAAGGTAAAACTCCTCTTTAAAAGCTATTGTTGCAGCTTATCATAATCTTTTAATCGGTCGCTAGTTAAAACAGTGACACATTTCTTTAAACTTCCTCTTTTTGTCGTTGGCTTTGTTTTCGCACAGTCTTTGCTATGATATCATCACCGCTAACATCATCAGTATATTCAAATATGAAACGGTGATGATGATGATGATGATGATGATGATGATTTTGATGATGATGATATAACAAGGATTACACATGCAATGCGCAAATATTTTCTGATTTCAACTGATACGTTTGAAGATCGCTTTGAGCACGCAGCCTGTTTTTCCGTTTTTGATCTCGTAAACATTGCTGGCGCTTTTCAACTTTTGGATCACAACGTTTTCTAAAAATTTGTGTGTGTGCAACAGAAAAGCGAGAAGATCACAACCGAGTGCGCGGAAAACTGACAAGCATCAACTTCGTGCAGAACAACCTTAACCCTAGAACGCATGAAGAAAAAAAGTTACACGAAGGCATGAGGCGGAGGGATCAATCGGACCCCCCGTCTAGTTTCAAAGTATGCAACCAATTGCCTTGAAACCTGGCATATGTGTCACGTGTACTTCCAATTAAGCGTAGTCACATGGCACTTAATCGGTTTCCATGGCAACCATAGCACAGAAACATTACCAAGCGTAAAATCGATGTTTTTCAATGATATTCATCTAATCGATGTAAAAACTTTGCACTTGTAATGAATATATATATTAGTGTGCGATTATCTTTCAACGAGTTTAAGAATAATAACAATTCGCTTGGCAAAGTAGTTGCACATGATCAACTTACTCATCTTGTAATAAAAAATAATTATGTTGCCATGGCAACGACTTCCAAAAATCCAAAGTGGCGGCCATCAGCCCAAGGTTCGGATTTTGTAATTTGTTTCGAAAAGCTCTAAAATAACAATTAATAACAAAAACACATGAAATTTCTTAGAAAAACTGCTGAATTTGCAAGCTAAGCAAAACATAGTTAAGTTCCAGTCATTTTTTCAGGTAAAACACCGTTTTGGAAAGCAAATGACGAGTTTTGTGGTTTCCTGTGATGACGTCATCTTTATCAAATTAGGTTCATAAGATGTGTTATTAATCAAAGAACAGTTGTATGGAAGCTTTTGGCAGTCGGTAAAATAGCAAGTTTTTTGGGTTAAATGAAGTGTTTATTTGTTTCGTAATATTTTCCGAAATGATGAGGCGGGTCGGGGTTTATTTAATTTGTTATTTCAGACTAAATCTGTTTTGTCACCTTTTTACTCAGCGGACGTTCTGAAGTTGAAAGTATGGTAAGTTTAACTTTTTTTTGTTACGTTTTTTCTCGATTGATCATTACTCAAGAAATTTATCTAGAAAGGTTGAAAATCAAGACATTTTTTGTTTTTTTTCATTGAAAATTCAGAGTGTCGAATGTTAAGGAATAAAGGAATGTCTTCTACCCTTGTTCAAAGACTCGAATCTGACAGAATTATGACTGTAATGATACAAATAACAAAATTGCTCGATTCTGATTGATTTATAGCAATGAAAAAGTAATTTATTCATAGCAATTTACGACTACAACTACGACTTCGGTCACGACTTTCACGACTAAAACTATCAAACGACTTTTTTGTTCAATTTTGAAATAATATGCACTCATTTGGTTTTCAAAAAGATCAAACTGCATTCGACTTACGGGGTCGTGCACTTTTGATACTTTTTGAAAAAAACTCGCTCGTGCAAGTCGTGTTATAATCTTTAAAAATCATACGACATACTTTTGAACAAGTTTTTATTTGTTGTCAACCTTAAACTTATTGACATTGTTAATGATACGTCGAATGAATGTTTTGTTCAATATTGAATTATTCTTTTATTTACAAACTGTTTTGGCTGCGGTGCACACTATATTTGTTTTCTGGTAGAAATCAAGTTTTCTTTTTCCTTTCAGCTTGTTCTTTACCTACACAAACAGTCAAGCGACGAATCACGAAAACTTTCAAGTGAAACTCGCGAGGTAAGCAAAACTATAAACACGGACACGTTTCTCGACTTAATAAGAAGCCATACGACATTTTAAGACATTTTCATTGTTTTGCTCTGTTTTCTTTATGTTGATTGTTTTGACTCGAGGAATCACGGGAGAACAGGCTATAGGACTCGTTTGGAGATGTTAGAGCAAAGGCAGCACCTTCTCCTCAGTTGTTTTAAGACCCTGAGTAAAGGTTCAGCACCAGGGATCGAACCCAGTCCTCCCGCACGACATATTGGCGCTTTACCAATTAAGCTGACCAGGCGGCAGGAGGCCCGGGTTCGATTCTGACCATTGTTTATGCCATGCTACTCTTCAGTAGCGATTGTCATTTCAAAACAGCCTTTTAGATCAGTTTTTTCTACGTAATAAGACAATAAAACTGTTTGTTACTGGGATCTTTTGTTAACTCAGCAGAAACTACATCTCGGGTTGTATTAGAAGTGATAAATATTCACTTTATGAAAACAGCTATCTTCTTTGTTAGAACAGTGGGATACACCCGCCACGTATGACTGTGAAAGTGCTTCATTGTTAGTCTTTTTGTTTTTTTGTATAGACCCTTTTCTTATCCACTTTGTTTGTGATGTAGGATTCCTCAATATTAATAATTATTATTATTATTTTATTATTTTTATTTTTATTATTGTATCCTTAAAGGCGTGAAAAGAAACTACACACGTTCGCAGGGTACTGCCGCTATAAGAGACGGACCAGTCGATCTCGGGAAGAGTGGAAGTATTTGTAAAAAAAAAAAAACTTTGCAGGGCCACCCGGACAGAAAAAAAAAACTTGCATGCCGAAATCCTATAAAGAGAATGTATGAAAACTGGCAAAAAAAAAGTTTTTTTTCTGAAGCTTGACTGAAAAAAATAATTTGCAGAGAAACCATTCTTCCACTCTCCCCCCCCCACCCCCCCACGGGATCAACTGGTCCGTCCCTAAGCAGCTAGTGAC
>JAOBRD020788884.1:0-30471 GCA_027575215.2 Hydrozoanthus sils
GAACGACTGATTTTACATGAATTTCACGGAATTACGCGGAAAAATGCAAATTTCGCGAAATTGCGTAATCGCGAAATTCCAGAACCCCTGTATATATCAAATCTAAGAATGATCCAGTCTGTCTTGTGCTTTAATTGTTAAAAAGATTTAGCATTGGTTAAAAAATCACTAAATTTATGACATTCTCTAATGTTAGCGCGCAATGAAGTCTAGTCACGCTTTGCCTAAAACTTGTTGGTACAAAGTTACATTGAACATTAAAAGTGCTGCTAGAGCATAAGGTTCTTGCTAGCACATACTGTTCCAGTTTTAATTGTGTTGGCCAAAGGGGATTGTGGATGGCCTTGTAAGATCGTTTCAATAAATTGAACTGACATTGGTTGACCGCAAAAAGCCCTGCGGTTTAGGCACAGTACTTTGCAGTAAAAAAATACACGGTAAGATTGACTGTGGTCATGTTTGAATAGAGTGTTAATTCCTTTGTTTTGAAGTTCATTGTAATTTAAAACATCAATAGGTGAGATGTAATGCTGTGACGATTTTCATGTGATAGAATCTTTTATTTACAGTCCCACCCCAACCGGTGTTTGTTTTCGAGTTGTTGTTGATGAAGATGTATCCTGGTCTGGATATATTATCCAAACTATTTTCTGTTAGTTTAGTTTACGGTATTGTAATAATACTAGGGTTTTTTTTAATGGTTGACAGAATGTCATTTAGGAGATTTAAATTTTTTTTGCAGCTTAGAATTGAAAAGCCTTTGGTATCCATTTTTTCAAAACAATTACCCATTTGTTTTATACTATAGTACTTAATTTCAATAGAATGCAAATCGAAATCATCTTCTGTGTCTTCTCATTCGGGACAGTCAATAACATCACCAAATAAATCCTTAGGATCAGATCGAATGACTGTAGTATGAAATACCAATAAACCTAATTCTATAATAGATCTCTATTTGATAAGCTGTAAAATGGTACTTCATCTAAGTAGCGCATGGTTGGTTAACATACACCATTTGATCTATCGATTCTAACTTATATAACAATAAGTGAAATCGCTGTTACATATTTGAGTCAATAAACAGTAGATCAGATTTATAAATAGAGCTTACATCACTTGAGAAACTGTTCACTGTTTCAGATAACATTAGTTTTTGTACCTTAGTCGTTCTTTCAAGACCATAGGCATCTTTGCTTGAAGTTGTCAAAGTCATCTGCTGAGTCAAAGGCGAATGTTCTTGAGTTGTCACTGTGCTTAATATAAATCCGTCCATCATTCGTCCAAATATATTTCCAACTGTGTTCTTTTCTAATTTAATGATGGCGCCAAGCAATTTTTTCCGTAGCTGCGTCGTGATTCTGCGATGTGTATCTTGGATGATAGATTGATTGCAAGTTCTCTTAGGTTTTTCAGAGTTGAGGACTTGTGCCCAGCAACTTTTCTTCTCATGGAATAGAATTTATCTCATACATCTCTTCTTGTGAACTTGACAATCAGTTTAGGATCCGCTTCTTTGTTTGCATTTCTGCTGTATGTTGGGAGTGGATGGGAGGTTGAGATGTCATCATCTTCCAACTTGATATCCATGTCTTTGGCTATAGCTTGAACAACGTCGGTGCATGAAATATCTTCTGTGGGCTGCAAACCTGTAATTTCTAGACAATCCGGTCAAATATACTGTGTGATGTTATCAATATCTTTCTTTGAATCATTTGTAGATTTCTTTGTGGACTCCAAATCTTGTTTAAACTTCTTCACATCATTTGCTAATGCCACAGATTTCTCATTTGTAGTTTGAATCGTCTTCAACAACTCGACGTATTTGGCAGGAAGGAAATCCATCAAAATGCTGAGATCGATGAATTTCCCATCAATTATTGTTAGGTAATCCTTAGTAGGTTTGATTTCCTCTACAAGAAGTTTCTTTATCTCTTCAATAGTGATCATTTTGGTTAGAATAGAAATGCCTACCAGATTTCGGTTAAAGGTTTGCTCGAGGCAAAGCTGTGTACAGTTGCCATTGGCGCCATTGTGATACTCAACAGCATAATACTGGTTTATTTGGATGGATGGCTAGACGCAAAGCTGTGCAATCTTGCTCACACAGTTCCAGCATCATGTGGAATTGAAAGGCATTAAAGCTGTCAACGCTGGGAACTGGTGACAGAAGGACCAAGGATCTTGCAAAAAAGCAAAGAAATACACCGCAGTCATAGCCATTCAGCTGTTGAGGAACATCTTTTGTGGTGTTGGTTGCAAATACCCATTCATTTATGTCTATGTTGTTGGCCATTTCCTTCAGTATTCCCCACACCTTAACAACAGCATCTACTGTGGATGGCTCAGTAAAAGAACCTGCCATGCTGTCCAAAACAAGAATTCGCATCTCTTTTGGTAGAATGACAGGAAGAAACCAAGGCTTACTGTACATGTGGCCAGGGTTACAAGAAACCAGAACAATGCCCTGTTCAATCAAAAGAGGTTTTCTTTTCAGTGATTCTTTTGATGAACCGTTTTTAAACCCCTTCTCAAAAAAATTCCCACTCCAAAATTTCGACTTTTGTGCCAGTGGGAATTCCCTTGGTTGCAATGAGGTGCAAATACGCATCAGTGACAAAGTTTGTGAGGTAATTATCGGAATCTTGTACTTTGTGCCCATATAGACTTTGAAGATCTTTATCATTAATAACGCTGTTTCCTTTAGATTGACAGTCACACTCAGCACACAACTTAAAAAGGTTGTCTGTGTTTTGGGAAAACACAGGCCATGGCATTGTTGAGCTTTTGGGTTGTGAGATGATGGATTCCATACTTCACTTGGCTGTATTCATTGGAATTAAGTCAATAGTACTGGAGTTTGATAACTTCCCCGATTCACCTGTTTTCTTTTTTTTACGGTTTTCTCCGACTTGGCTTTGCTTTCTTTTTTTGACTGTTGAGAGACTGTTGCAGAGCCTTCAGCTGTATTTGGTTTCACTTTTCTGCTGTCTCTCTTTGAACATCACACCCTTAAATACATATCTCATCAACTTTACAAACATGTATCCCAGAAGTGTTAATTTGTTGCCATGGTAACCAAAGCAATGAAATACAGGAAAAAAATGGTAAAACAACATTTTCTACGACAAAAACAATACACAGCAGATGTATAAAATCAGTTTTCAGACAACTGAAGCCTTACTGTTACAAAAAATTCTGTGCTTACTAACTCTTTCATCCCAGCAGGTAAATTGCCTTTATATTTGAATAAAGTTTTGAAAAAACAATCACTTTCACGTTTCTTGTCTTTTTACCTCAAGTTACAGTCTCAGATTTTGGGTTGCAAACCAAATCGAAACAGCTTTTAGAAAAATAATGCTTAAAAATTAAGAACAATGTAAAAATTGCATTTGCACTGCATGTTTATGCTCAGACTCAGAATCTCAAACAAAACCCTATCATCCCAAATACACCATGGCTCTCCTTTTGTATGACAATCCTTCCAGCAGTTGCAATCTGGGCTGCTCTCTTCGAGACAGATTGGCGCTCTACATTTGTCACAGAACCAGGCTGTTTGGTGTCTTCCCCACACCTATCTATACTTTTAACTTTTTTATGTCACACAGCTTGCATCTAGTTTGCCCACACTTCTGTTTAGAGTGGGGGTTTGGCTTGGCTTGACGTGGAAAATGTCTGCCAACATCAAGAAGGCAGGCATCAGCAATACAGGACCCACTTCGTCTGGGCTTGGTCACAGAAGAGTTGCCACACATTTGCTTTACAAGATTGTCTCAGAAGGAAAGATACCTAAGCTTAGTGTTCTTGATCGTGTGAAAATAAATAAAAGCATTATTGTAACTCATTGCCCTGGTCTGCTCTGTCAATGCCACATGCCATGTATTTCTGGTAATCACTGGCAAGCTTGGGACAAGCAATCTCTACCAGATTATCATCTTTGTTACATCTGTGACAGACAGCACCCCCCCTGGCTGATGAATCGTTGAAAGAAAGTCTGCTACTTTCTTGTCCTTCCATGCCACTACTAACAGTTTTCCTCACACCAGAGTCCAGCTCTTTTCCCATTCTCCCAGGTCATTTGGCTTTAAAGACTTCAACTCCTCGGGATACTCAACACTGTTTGTTCTCACAGTCCCACCGCACTGAATTCTGAAGCTCATAAAGAAGGGCAGGGCTGGTGTAAAAATTATCCATATATAAATAGTCAGCAACTATGCTATTTGTTATCAAATGTAGTGATTTGATAATATAAATGGAGAAAAAAAACCCTGGTAATTGACAGTGGCGTGGGTACAGTATATCTATACACATATTTGCATCAACATAAAGACATGCCACCAATTTATTCCAAACTAACGTAAATACCCTTGAAGTAATGTTATGTTTTCTCATACGGTAGTAAATATACCAACTGGTTATGAAAACCAGCAAACTTAAAAAAGGGAAAAACAGTACAAAATATGTACAAAGGTGTTTTGTTGTAGGTTGATAGAACTGAGACCGTGCACATTCTTTGTTTCAAGTGCTAGTGACAATTTTTGTCTGTTGATTTGCATTTCATAGTCCTTTTGTACTTTGTGCCTGGTCAAGACTAGACAGCAAAAGAAAAAGATAAACAAAGACCTACAACAATTGTTTCATAACCAGTCAGTCTATTAAACTATGGTATTCTTAACCAAATCCAACACTGTTTGTTCTTACAGTCTCACAGCACTGAATTCTGAAGTCTTTATTATGAAGCTCATGAAGAAGGGCAGGGCTGGTGTAAAAATTAACCATAAATAAGTAGTACCCCTGGTTTTTCAAATGGTTGACCATGTATTTAAAAACTCTCGCAGTCTTGGTGTTAGCAGAAATTCTCCCCAGTAATCCATGGACATCAATTTCTTCATTCTTTCCTGCATACAAACGGGTCTTGCCTGTCTTCGCCTCACACACGGTTCACAAGTTTAATCCAGTCTTGATAGGCTTTGCTGGCATCTTCTGCTTGATCTTAATCCATGCCTTACACTTCAATTGTTAATTCACGATCAGGGACATAAACAGATTCAAAACGACTACAAATTATGTTAAAACGTTTATTGATCTTGTATGTTTTTCTTTGAAACATTTTGGTCAGGGCCGGGTTCGTTAACATCATGAAACCGTAAATTACTTAAAATAGTTAAAATACGATCTCTTGACATTGTTTCAATGAAGCCATCAGTTCTGGCAATTGTCTCTATAAAATTCTAATATCGTTTGTAATTAGGCTCTGACAGTTCCCACTGCAGTTAGAAGCCTAACAAAAACATGCATTTCGTTTATGCAGGGCTTGAAATTAAAAATAAAATGAAGTCGCAAATTTGTGACTAGTTTCAAAAATTTAGTCGCAAAATAGAAAATTTTAGTCGCAAAAATTTAAATACAACTACTTGAAATAAGGTTAATATAATACGTAAATGTAACGAGTTAACGATAACTTTTGTTAATACAATTGTCATTTTACATTTACACTGTGATTTTATTATTCCAGTGGCTTCCATATAATTAAAAACAGCTGACTTGGAACAGATGGACCTTTTGTAGGGTCAGAATTATCTGCACTGCCACTAACCACAGACTTTGTTGTCATAAAGGAGAAAAGTGTCTCCTGTTGTTTTGTTTTAGAACCAGTATCAGCCATGTTTGCTCGTTTGACAGATGGATCCATCAGAGATGGAACAATTTTTTGTCACGTTGTGGGCGTTTTAAACCAGCAGCCTCTCCAACCAGATATGCGCCCGCGATATTATGCATTTATAGGGCGAATTTATGCGGTAAATTATACGATTTTTTAGGTAATATTTAAGCCTTTTAATTGGGGCTTTAGTGGCAAAATTCTCTAACAGAATTAAAAACGGATTTTGCACATAATGAGGTAAAAAAATAAATTATGAAAAAAATGGACAAAAAAATAAAATAAAAAGGCAATAAAACGATCCGAACCACAGTCCATCAGCAGCTTTTGGTCCAGTGCACTTGACGCTAACCACTAGACCACACGCGCCGCTGATTGCGATGCACCTAATTCTCGCATCCTGTATCTTAAGCAGTACGTAACTTGCGTCCAGGTTTGCACAACCAATCAGCTTGTCAAGTTTCACCAAAAAAAGGTATTCAAAATGGCGTTTTCGTGCCTGCCAAAGCAAATTGTTGTAGGTTTGTTAATGTGCTAAAAGGAAGATTTATGCGGGATTTTGCGAAAATTTGCGAATTATGCGACTTTGGGTTGATTATGTGGGATCGCATGATCCCTGATATCAGAGGGCCTTCACGAACGCTTTGTTGGCCGATCTTGCTACTCACATTCGAGGTAAATTTAATAGAATTTAGTCAATAAATATTCCAACTTTCAGTTACAAACAAGACACAAGACTCTTAAATATTCTTTTTTTAACTTCGAAGTTAAATACAGTAGCTGCTTATCGCTAATGTGTGGCTCACTGACTAGCCAGAAAATCTGGTCGCTCATTTGCGACTGATCGAGAAATTTTAGTCACTAACGTGAAAAGTTTAGTCGCCCGTATCGGGCGCAATTTCAAGCCCTGTTGCGTCAGTATTGACCCAATTTAACTTATTATTTACACAGTCAGTTTGTCTTTTGCTGCACACATGTTCATCATCTCAACAAGAAACGAGAAGAGTTCTTTCGTAAAAAAAGTTCAAACACTATTTTTTCTGAAATGTCATCTGTGTTCAACTGAATCTGTGGCCCAGTTGCAGAACCTGGAGTGAAATAAAACGATTAAACACTTGTTTAACACGCTGAAACCCACCGAAAAACCGGAACTCCAAAACCTTCAAACTCTTCGTCATCACTTTCTCCTTCATTGCCAAAAATGTTATGAAATTCTTCTTCCTCAATGAGTTGCTCCGGATCAATATCTAGCTCTCCGGCTTCCTCAATCTCACTGCCACCAACAAGTCCCAATTCCTGTTCGTTTTCTGAAGAACTCAGCTCATCTGAACTTCCCAAATAAAATCAACCACAATGGACGCCACTTTTATATCATATTCTCCTTTATTCGCGCAAAAGCTTGCGAAATTACATACCAAGATAAAACTCTAACAAAACGAAAACATGGCGACCACAGTGAGAAATCTTTTCTTGAAAAGGCCAGGTTGCTAATGTGAGTACAATGACCCCCCTCTGGCCAAAATGAGCAACAATAGCTTCTCAAGATTGTGGACTACGTCAGAGGCGCAAAATGGCGCCGATCGTCCTCAAGGGTACATTTAAATACAGGCGCCATATTGTGCCAGCCATACGCAAAGGGTTAATAAAGTCCATTACAGCTCTATGCATGTTGGGACTTTGCTTGATCAGTAAGGGTGAGCAAATTAAGGGTTCTTGAGGAGGGTTTGTCTTGAAAGGACCGGCGATTACTTGAAAAGTCAGTTCCATAGGGTTATAGTGTTAGACATGTTTTGAGTATTGGATGGCACAAAGGATGATCTACGAGAGCTGTTAATTTGATGCATAGTTGACAGGCCATCCGTATCTAAGGAAAAGTAGTACAAAGCTACTTCTTGCAGTCATCCATTTCATTGCTGTTGCCTCCAAAATGTGTTCACATGGAGTTGCTAAAGGCTTACAATCCCCTATCCCAAATCTGTTAAGCATCTTTAGTACATATCTCTTCAGATTGATCTTTATTACTGCAAGAGACTGGTTGAACTCTATACCCGAGGAAACTGAGATTCTTCCTAAACCCTTCTTTATGAATTGACGTTTCACGTCTTTTTTTAAATTGATTCATTAGATCCACATTATCTCAATTGAGCACAATAATTATGTTTTTGTCTACCCGTTTATTACAAATTCAATGGTCTAATGGGTTTCTGTCCAAACCAGCCACCACCAAATGTTCGTATAATATCTTATTCCAGTTACTGTCTGGCTGTCTGAGGCCATAGAGAGACTTTACTTACATCTTCGCTCCGTTCTCTTCTCTCTTTTTACACTGGGTCCTTATGAACAAGTTTATTCTGGTGTTGACGAATTTGGATTCTGCTCTATTTGATGTGATAGCTTTCACAGAGAAGATATCTTTGGGATAAGAGGGTATGAGTAATGCGTCTTTCAGCACCGTCTTTACATGCCTCTAATTCACATTTTTCAGTATTAGTAATAATATTAATAATAATAATAATAATAATAATAATAATAACCGTTTTTAATTTTACAATTTGGAGGCCTCAATGCGTAATGTACAAAAGTAAAAACTTAATGGTAGTAAAGAGAAGAAAAGTGTATTAAATAAGATAAAAATTTACAATATGTCTTATGAAATTACAAAAAGGTTAAAACAATATGTCTTATAAAATAATAAAAAGGTTAAAGCAATATGTCCTATAAAATTATAAGAAGGCTAAAATCAATATTGAAGCTATAAACCCCAAGAATGCGATAAGTCAACAAAGTTTGACAAGGATATTTAGTGACAGCACTTTAGACGTATAAAAGGGAAAAGGGACAAAATCAAGAAGAGTGAAACAAGGGAAGCAAGGATGCATTGTCAATTTCGTTGCAGAGAAGTTTTAAAAAGAGATATCCTGGTGGTGGGGCAATGCAAGGTTAATGGGTATCGATATTAATGATTTCATTTGAAAAGCTTTCTCAAAAAGGTGAGAAAAGTATTAACCCTGCATCTCCTCATTTGACTGCAATATATATTCTTAGTTTTTTTCCATCTGTAAATTCCCTGTAATATTCTGTTAAATTGAAAGTTCCGTCAACTTTTTTAAATGTGTCAGTTGTGACACTGCGTCCACCAATTATCCCCTGGGAATGTTGTGGTGTCAGGTGGTATGATCTTTGACATGAAACGCAAATATTCCCCTTCGGTGGTTTCTTTTTGGTCGCTAGAAAGTGCTTGTTTTTTTTTTCATTCTGTTGTGTCTTTCTGTCGTCTAAGAATCTAAGAACTGTTTTGGTTCTTCATAACATTCTTCATTCTTGGCTGCATCCAGTTTTTCTTCCGACAGTAAAATCATAGACTTCAGTTTTAGCATTTGCAAGAGTCCAAAGAATTTCGCTTCTCATAGCCTAATAATAATAATAATAACAATAATAATAATAATAATAATAATAATAATAATAATAATAATAATAACAGAGTAGTCATGGAGTAGCTCTTCACCTGTTACAAACTATTATGCAAGTTAAAAACTATCCTTACAAAATATAAAAATATCCTGGATATAAAATATACAAATATAAAATAACATACAAATGAGTAAAATTTTAGTAGAAAATAAAAAAAGAAATGTAAGTTAATAGCTCATGCGTTTCTTGTATATATCGCCCCTGTATGTTTTGAAGTCTGTGCATTGTCTCAGGTTTGCTGGTAGAGCATTAAAGGGTGTAGCTGCTTCATCTTGGAAGGTGCCCTTTTCTAATGGTATTTGTAATGTTTCGTGGCTAGACATCAAAGTTTGCTTGTGCTGTACTATATGCAGTTTCACATACGATGTCCAGTAAGGGCTGTAGAAAGCCTTGTGCACAGTATTTAGGAGGTGAAAATCTCTTCTTTCCTTTACAGACAACCAACCAATTCACTTAATTCTACTAGTATCATTAACATACCGTCCTTCTACAAACTTGCTGCCGCAAATTGGACGCACAGAAGGTGCTTAACTAGGAACTCGGGCAACGGTTAAAAAACAGTGTCACAGTAATCTGGTTTTGAGAGAATTTGTGTTTCTGCTAGCTGTTTGCGGAGTCTGTAATCAGCAAAGTTCTTAACCTTCTTTAAAATTTTTAGGTTACTATAACAGGACTTACAAAGCATGCGAACATGTTCATCCCATTTGAGATTTTCGTGGAATTGAACACCTAAAATCTTGCTTACTTTACTGTATTCTAGATAATAGTTTGAAACAGAAATATCTGAACGATCTCTAACTAAACTATGTACACGTGACATCTGACTTGTACTAATCAGCATGGCTTTGGTTTTGTCGGGGTTTAAAGCTAGTTGAGAGTTTTTTGACCAGGAGCTGAGCACTTCCATGGATGAGTTAAGCACTTCAGTGGATTTTTGGAGTTCGGATGGGCAGCTACTTATAGAATAGTAATATCATTTGCATATTGATAGGCTTTCTAGCAGATGAAGGAATATTCTCCTGTAGATTGGATACATAAAGACTGAACAGCATTGGCCCCAGAATTTAACCCTGGGGCACAGCAAATTGGACCCTTTCTAGTGTAGATATGCGGTCATCGATCTGTACAAAGTGGGTTTGATTGCTCAGATAACTTGTAAGCCAGTGAAGAAAAGACTTGGAGAAACCGAGTGAAGAGAGTTTGCTGATTGAAGTTCCATAGTGTATAGTAACAAAGGCCTTGGAGAAATCGGCCAAGACCATAAGAGTAACCTCCCCTTTCTTAAAATGCCTTAATAAGGTTGTCGCACATGCCTTGTAGTACAGTACTTGTCGAGTGTCTTTTTCAAAAACTGGAAAGTTTATCAGCCAGGACGGACTTGGCCTGGGAGAAAGAAGTTATTTGAGTCCCTGCAAGCTTCTCAAATAAAATTATCTTTGATAGAGCAGGGAAGATGGAGATGGGCCTAAAATGCTCTTCCAGCAAAAGGTGGTCTATTTTGAGGATAGGACTTATTCTAACTTTTTTCCAAACCTTTGGAAAATACGATTTTCTGATGCAGTTATTACAGTCAGAGGACTGGCCATAATATCAGCGACCAGCTTGACAAACTTTACAGGTATTCCGTCAGGGCTGGTTGGCATAGAGATTTTAGAGTGCACAGGAATTCACCATGGGTTAACTTTAAGCTTGAAAGCCAATGTCTGGTCATTGGGGATATTGTTAATTTGCCCGGATAGAGAAATAGTTGAGTTATTTTTATTATAAACAAAGAAAGTTCTCTCAGCGGTAGAAGCAAAAAAGTTGTTCAGTTTGTTGGGATCTTATCTCAAAGGCTGCTTGCTTAGTTTAAGAACTTGATGCAAAGCAGACGCTTTGTAAATGCTCTGTTCATGTCGGATTGCCGAGTGAAGCGAGGCCAAGAGTGGTGAGGCCAAAGGCTGATCTTAGAAGAAATAAGCGTCTGCCTACGACATCCCCTAATTGAAATTCTGCCTACCTTTAAAATCTCCCTAAACCAATTAAAATCGTTCCACAAGTGTTCATTTTATTAATCTATTTTTTTTAAAAATTTCGGCAGTAGGGTACTAACTTTGTTTTAAGTACTTTTTATCTGCTATATTTTCAAAAGGGATCCATTAGTGAGAACTTTTGCGCAAAGTGGAAATGAATAACAAAGTTTGTTTAATAATTCTTTGGCAGTTCTTATATTATACTTACTTTATTTTGGTTTTTACAAACATATTACTCTTTACTCAATGAACGAAGAATTGACAGCTCAGCGTATGCACCTGTTTCTGTTGGCAGTGGAAATGAAATGACGTTATACTGTTAACACCGTATTTTAATAAACTGTATTTAGGTCTTCTTGCCTTTTTTTAGTCCAGATCTTGACAGAATGGGACTTGTCAAAAACCACAGCTGCCAACGATTTGTTCAACTGGGAAGTATGGTCCTTTAAAGTTTCTCGAATTTTACGATTCTGAACAGCTTCTGCTGCATTTCGTTTTCAAAACCATTTAAATCATCCAAAGAGGTAGCTTTTTGGTCCCATTAGTGTAGCCTCTTTTACCTGGTCTTTTACGGTGCTCTGTAATGGACAGTAGCTCGCTGGCCTGTTGCCCTCATCCTTGTCAACCCAAACAGCTAAAATATGAGACTTTTTCCATAGCTAGTTGGTAAAATTCCAAGAACATCTTTTCTCTGAAGCAAACACACCACCGCAAGCCTCTGCTGGTCCTTTAAAACATTTTCTTCCACATAATATGTTCTCAAATCTTGCAAAGCTTTGACACACTAACCTTGCTCGACACCATTTTGCAAAGTGAGGGAACCTAACCTTTCCAGTGTAAATTGGTTCGAATTTCAAAAACGCATCTTATGACGTCTCTCAACCAGTGGGAGTTTTTCGTCCAGAAAATAGGTGAAGGAATTAAAAAAGATCTGGTGTCGCCAGCAGACCATCATTTCCTGTGTTTTCGCTCCAGGCTCTTTTCTTTTGCGCACGGCCATATTTAAAAGTCCAGCCACACAAAGTAAAATCTGGCCGCATCGAGGGCTTGCTTCACAGGCTATGCTTCCCACAGCTTCTAATCATTTTCGTCTACGTTGAAAGTCAGTCTTTTTCACCTCGAGTCTGAGCTGGGCCCATAAACTGTTGAGCTCATTGCTTCTAATGGTCGCATTGACAGAAAAGAAAGAGGAGAAAGCAAACTTTTTTCAGGTTTCCACCTTTTTTTTACAATTGAAGAACACGAGGTCAAGATTACCTGTCACGCACTTTGAACAGGTTTCTAACAATGACATATCATATGATAAAAGCACAATGTAGCTGTGTATCATTTAGAAATGAAAAGAGTTTTAAAAATTGTTGTTGTGAGCTTTTAAAACGCCTAATGAAACACTGTACAGGACAACCCCTATTATCCACCAATCACATTGGGACTGATAACAAGTAGAAATGTGTTATCATTTAAGGACCAAATTTAAATGCACAACGTCAGTGTGTGTTTTATGTTGCAGGCATGTAGTTATTAGTACCAACAACATAAACCATAAAGCATGTAGAAGGTTAAACTGTTTCAAGAGAGTTCTGGCTGCTGAGAAAACAATGAAAATCATTGATACGAACTTACAATATTAAATGCATTACACATATACAAATACAATAGAATAAACACAAATGAAAATGTGGAATTTAATTTTCTTCTTGCGTGCTTTGGGGTAAATATGAATCTAACTGCAAATTTTAAATAAAAGCAGGAGACTGGGCTATAAAAAAAATAAAGTGTAGTTTCCAACCCAAAAAAAATATTGGACCTCTAACCCCCATCTCCTCATCCTTCTTTCTTTCTCTCAGGGTTTTTTTGATTTTTCTCTACCAATCGTTCATTCATTGAGACGTGGAGAGACATGTTTGAGACATGGAAAACAAAGATTTGAGAACCAACCAAATACTGCACAAGTTACTAGTGTTCACAGATGTAAATTGCTCAAATTTGATGCATCGGCAAAAGAAAAGAGATTACATCCCTTTTTCTACTCACCTACAATGGCTTTTGTCCTTTGCTTGGAAATGAAGCAGCGCTTTGAAGCATGCTTCACATAGTTTGGAATGGCCAGGCCCAATTTTTGGGTGAATCACCCGGGCAGCATCTGCTGCTCTTGTCTAAAACTCCACCCTGTAAACCATTTGATGGAATTCACATTTGATCTTGTTCCTATTGGAGTATGGTTTTCCTTGGCAGGTCGTCATCTTCTATATTTTTTCCGCTTGAACAGACGGTTTCCTCATTATTACCCCATTTTCCAAACACTCGCAGTATTGTTCGTCAAGGACATGGTGTTCACTCAGAGTTCTCATGTGACGCGAATACTCTTCAGGACTATCACACTGCTGGAAGCAACAAAGATGGTTGACCCTTGCATTTTTCATAAGCTATTCTGAGAGGCAACCACAGTCCTTTTTGTTCCAGATGAACTTGGATGTAAGTTTGTCTAGTGCGGCAAATGTCTTTTTCCTTTTTGTCACCTGAACCACGGTGAACGATGTTTGCTTTGGCAAGTCTTTTAGGTTGTTACTATGCGACCTCTCGACATAGCCATCGCACTTGAGGATATGTTGGGGTTCTCCCCCAAAGACATTGTACATAGTGAAATAGTCACCGGCATGCCAGACTATTTCGATCCCACATCCTTAATCTTTGGCTTGGCCTTAACATTCTTCTGCAAGGACATTTTCCATTGATTTTGAGGTTCCAAGACAAAGTTCCCCTCCATCAACCTCTTCGCCTCTCATTGTTTTCCGACGAAACCACAGCAAGCCATTGGTCAAGTAATTCTTTATTATAAACCTACCCTTTTGCTTAAATGGCAACGTGTGTGCCGCACGCCATCCGAGGTTGCAATGGCTGGATCCAAACTTCCTAATGTCTCACCTTCAAGTTTTTTCATGTTTGCCTTCTCATTCTCGCACATTGCCGAAAAAACTTCTTTGATGTGAGAATAGATTAATCTTATCACCATGTAAAAACGTTTCTTGGAAGTGGCAGATATCCTAAGACAAATTTTCAATGTTTGCTGGTATTTTGGAAAACCATGTACAGTCACAATAAAGGCAACCAGAGCCTGAACAACAAAAGTCAGCCTTGAACCCTCCACAGTAAGTGATCCTTCAAAGGTTAGACTTGTACTCATGCATCCTCTGCATACCCAATATACATGTTGTACCGCCAAGGCCATTACTTTCAATCTTGGTTGGAGCTAGTTTGCTGGAAACAAATAAAAACCACTTTTATAATATAAAAATCTAAAATCTCTTGGAAAAGTATTTCACTATGAAGTTGGGTCACTCATTTACATTTCCTTCGCAGGCGCTTACTGTAATTTGAACTGATTAAATAATGATTGAATGGCCAATGCCAACAAATATTAAAGTGGAACCCCCATTAATGCGGTCACCTATGGGCCACAAAAAAATTGGCTTAATAACGGGGTGGCTGTATTAACAAGTTTTTTTTGTAAGAAAGTGTCAGGCCATTCGACTGGCGGATCAAAAGTAAAATGACCGTTTTAACAAGATGGCTGGAAGGAGGTTTTCCACTGTAGTATGAATACAACAAAATATAACAGCTGCATTAAACGAAATTAAATTCATAAACTGACTCTATAAAATGATTTACATTGTTTACAAGTTTCAAGTTATTAAACGGTACATTCATAATACCTGTAGTGAGGTGTCCAAAGCATCTCTACCTGAGGACAACACACCTACTTTTCCTTTTAAGTTTCCCTTTGTAGGTCGCTATTCATCAGTTGCACAGAAAAAAATCCGTTTTCTTATCAAATGTTACTGTAACTGCAGCAGCTCAGTGTGAAGAGAATGCCGTGAAAACTAAGAAAACTACAGACTTGCTCACAGATTCCTATGTTTATTACAAAGTGTAAATTTTTCTACAGCACTCTTGTACTCTGTAGTGTAGGACTACGCGTCAATCTTTCTACAGTACTCTTGTACCCTGTAGTGTAGGATTACACAATGAAGGCCTCAAGTGGCTTCTAGGTACAACCATTAACTGTGAACCGAACCCTCAAATTTCTGTGCGCCTATGAGGCGTTTAAAATAGGACTGAGGTAAAAAAGGCTGTCATGTGATTTCTTGAAGTAAGACTAGTGGCGTAAATTATTTAAACCATTAACTAGATTAATATAAGGCACGTGGGTGCTGTTACACTGCTTCCCTAAATGTGACTACAATTACTAATATAAGGCTACTTTCTAGTAAAAACAAAACTTTAAAACTCACAATTGAAATGAAATTCCTAAGAATATTAAGAACTTAATTGATTGCAAAAATTGATTGAAGTATTCATTCCACTTGATAAAAATCCAAAAATACGACTTGAAGCTATATAAACACACTAAAAAGAGTCTTAAAAATCATGCATAAAGATTAAAAAATGTTCATAAGATAATTATGAGTTTATTCTAATCTACTCAAAACAAGTGTTTCAGATCTTGAAATCAGTTCTCATTAGCAACTAATTCTGGATGCGAATGAATTTTTGTTTGAGACGAGTGAAGAAGTGGTTGTAGCATGTTAGCACGAGCATTACAGGATAACATGGGCCAGTGCTTGTAGTCATCGTTACGTCACTTTTCTTACTTCAATGTTTTTCTGGTCAAGCTGTGTAGGAATGGTCGACTTGAGACAGGCTGTCAGGTTTTTGTTGTGTAGAAATTGTGGGTCATTGAGTCAGCTCTCATTTTCTAACAACTCTTTGGCACTTATACCATGCAAGGTGCTCTGTTGTAGCGCCAGTGACCAAGGGTGTGATGAATGTTGTCAGGTGATGATCAGATGCATGCAGCAGAACGCTGTGATAGGCATCAGTCACGCTTTTCTAAGTGTCTTTTGGTACTCGACGTTCTAGGTGGAAAGATGACTCCATTGCAAACGTTTCTCATTGGCAGAATTTATTGAGGGGAGAGATCTACTGTTCTGCGGGGAGAGCTGTCGTGTTTCCTCGTGACCAGCATGCGGTGGCACCATGTCACTGGTTCTCCATAGGGGACGCGCTTAACTACCCCAAGTGCCTCGTCGCAGAGGAGGTCCTCATACACTTTCTTCTGCCAGTGGATTGGTATGGTTGCTGAGGTATGCGATGCCTTTGGTGTGGCATTGGGGTCCACATGTATTTCTATGGGTGGGCCGTCCGTGCATGGTAATGCCCAATGAAGGCAGGTGTTGAAAGTTGATGACGCGTATCTTTCGAGAAGTCGGGCTTTCATTCGATTGTTGTTTTCTGGGCTGCAGGGGAATGGCTGCTCGGAAGGACACAATGGTGGGGCTGTTCACTGGGGACAAGAGCACTTGGGCTTCTTGAGCTTTGTGGTCCTGCACAGCCGTTGTTGATGAAGCGACTGATGTTGGTTGATGGGGACATGTGTGTCTTGTTGAGGCTGTTTGTCTCACTGTGGCTCTGTGTTCCTTCAGGTGAGGGGAAGTTCTTTGATAGTAGGCTAAGGTTAAGCAACGACTTGTAGGAGAGGTACATGGCTTTCATGGAGCTGCTCACGTACACCATTGAATGGCTTGATGCGGTCTTGCCATTCGGTAATGTTGCAGTTAGCTTTGTGAAGAAGGTACCTTCTATTCTAATGGGGGAGCGATTGGCTGCTGCTAGACTGAGTCTTGTAGGTTTCAGGTCATCGTGTGGGAATCCTCAAGAGAGATATTCTAACAGGGACCACAGATCTGATTGCACTCCTGTGTCTGCGATTACTGTAGGGATCACTTGGTCACGATAGGCTGTGACTGTGCTGGGGCTGGTTTGTCAATGGTGATGGTAAAGGGCTCTTTTGGGTGTTCTCTGAGTCGGGCCCGCCTCCACTTGGGATATTGGCTCTGTCTCAATTGCCTGAACATTGGCTGATTGTGGGCGTTTCTTCTGTCTTGCTCTGTAGCAGTTTATACATTTCTGATGCGGTTTCGTGTTCCATCCGCACACTCCTTCGGTGAAGACTTTGAAGGAGTCTTTACATGCAGGACATGTTGCTTCTCTGTCCTTTTCTGCTTGGGTTGGGGTTGGTGCGGGACTCGATTGTGTCTTCTTTTGGCGTTAGGAGGCTGACATTGCTAATAGGCTCGACGAGGGTAGGGTATTTTGCATCATTTTCTTCTGCTCCACTAGGGCGATGATGTCATTCACTGGTTTTCTCAAGATTTCTAATGTCCCAAGTACCTCTTTTCATATGTCGGGGTTGTAGATGCTATTAAGCAGGATGTCGCGAATGATGTGGTCGGTGTAATCAATAACCTTGCTGCAGATGCATGTAGTGCCATAGGAACATGTCTCTGCTTTTCCACGTTTAAATGAATATGTTCAGCGACGGCAGAGAGATGATGTCTGTTTTGTGTGTGTCTCTCTTGTGTTCTTGTAATCTGCACGAGATCGTGCACCCAGTCTGACGAACATAACATTTACTGCAATCACATTTAATACAATAGATGCCTTCTGTTTCAAATTTTGGAAGAGGTTCTTTATAGGTCTGAAGGTGTTGACTGACTTTGATAAACGTGTCGAAACCTACACGTATTTTGTTTTTATTGAGTAATTTCGCGATTCGATCTGTAGTTCCTGCAATGTAGGGGAGGCAAGCAAAGTTGAGTGATTTTTCTTGTGTAGATGTGTTATCTTTAGGCTTTTTTTGGAGATTTGTTTGTTTTTATAGCCATTTTGTTTTAGAGCTGTAAAAACACTCATTTTTTCTTGGTTTTTTGAAGCACTGCCTGAGATATTGTCGGCACGGTGAAAAAGTGTATTGATGACAGACATTTTTTGGGATGGGGGGTGATGAGAGTTTGCATGTAAATATCTGTTGGTGTGGTTCTTCTTCTGGTAGACAGAATGTCCAAGAGTTCCGTTAGGTTTCCTGTGAATTTCAATGTCGAGAAAAGGTAGTCGCTGGTTTTGTTCGATTTCCATAGTAAAACGGATATTAGGGTGTAGACTGTTCAAGTGTTCAAGAAAATCGTCTAGAAGGTCTTTTCCATGTGGCCAGATGAAAAATGTGTTGTCAACATACCGAAATCAGCATGTAGGCTTGTATTTAGCTTTATCCAAGGTTTCCCGTTTGAAGTGCTCCATGAACAAGTTTGCGATTACAGGCGAAAGAGGTGACCCTGTGGCGGCTCCTTCCTTTTGTTCATAAAATTTCTTTATTCCATAAAAAGTAGGTGTTCTTAAGGAAAAATTCAATAAGAGCAGGATAGTCAGGTTGAAGTCCAGTGTGTACTAAATTGTTCTTGACTAGCTCAATGGACTCATCGACAGGAACATTAATGAACAAAGACACAACGTCAAAACTCACAAGTATGTTTGTAGCCGTTAGAGTGAGATCCTGGATTATGTTAACAAAATGGCTAGAGTTCTTGATATATGATAGGCCAGATCCGATGAAAGGCTTGAGATGGGAGGCGAGGTGTTCGGCTAGTTTGTATGTGGGAGAGCTGATGTTGTTGACCAAAGGTCATAAGGGGGTACCAGGGTTGTGAGTCTTGGGGAGACCGTAAAATCTGGGAGGTTTTGAACCACTTGGCAGTAGTTTCCAGTGTTGTTCGGATGGAATTGAAGAAGATTTGATCAACTGTTTGACTTTCCGTTCCAGTTTTTTTGTAGGGTCTTTGCTGATTTTCTTATATGTATTATCGTTTAGAATCTGGTTAATCTTGTGGTGGTAATCGGTTTTATACATGATAACAGTAGCGTTTCCTTTATCAGCAGGTAGAACTAGGGTACCGCTGTCTTTTCGTAGATTTTTTAAAAAGTGCACGTTGTTCAGCTGTTGAGATGTTTGGAGATGGTTTTGATTGGCGAAGAATTTGAGCAGTTACTTGCCTTATGAGTTCAGACTGTTCAAAAGGAAGTGGTTTGATCGCAGTTTCAACTTGAACAATAATATCTTCTACAGGAATGCGGCTTGGAGTGATAGCATAGTCAAGGCCTTTTGTAAGAATTGATTATGTTGGGTTGTCTAATTCGCGGTCGGTAAGGTTTACTATGACGTTTTTTAGAGGAGATGGCGGGGAAGCATGTTTTTTGTGGTATATATGGTCAAATTTTTTCTTTTCTTTTTGGCTGGAAGATCGAAGAGTTGTGGCTAATTTGTTCGATGTCATGTTGTCAATAAGTGTCCAGTGATCTTGTTTCAAAACTCTGCTGGGTTTTAGGTGAATATAGTAGAGTTTCTCTGAGGCAGCTTGTAAGGATAAGTAAATAGAGTGAACTCTTTCACGAAGTAAGGCAAGACTGGCTTTTTTTAGAATACAATTGGACATGTTAGTTTTGAGATGACAGCGAAGTTTAAGAAAAGCCGGGACGGTGTTGGTGTCTCAGCATCGTTTGAGGAAAGCAAGACTTGAGATGATTTTGCTCTACTGGCAAAGTTTGTCGAGCTGTGTAATCAGTGAACTTGTATTCTCCCCATATAGTTTGCTAATACTAATCTTCAGGCTTTCATGTGGATAAAACATGATAAAAAAAGTTAAAAGCTATAAAAAGTTTTACGGTTCACATGCGTTAAAATTTTTTATAAAATGTACATTGACGTTTCGTCTTCTCCTGTGGAAGCTTCATCAGAAGCCTTCAATACCGATTGATTTTAGAAGCTATTAAGACTGAGCAAGTCGTTCGAACGAGTGGGTTGCATTTTCTAACGTTCGAACGAGTTGGTGTAATTTGTTAACGACTGAGCAAGCTGTTCTAATGAGTGAGCAAGCCGTTCAAACGAGTGGGCCATATTTTCTAACGACTTCCTAACGGCCTGCACACGGGTTTCCGTGTAAAAATGGAAAGTCGTTAACACTCCTTTTCCTGTGGAAGGTCACATTTACTGGTCAACGAAATAATCACCCTGTAACTACTGAGTGTAATTACTCACCTAGACAGTTATGGATTGAGGTATGGTTAATGCACAAAACTCAAACATTATTGCTGTTTTAGATGTTTTGGAGCCTTCGCCAAACTTCACAAAGAGACAAAGAAGGCCCAGCTCCAGAGCATGAAGATTACAGAGTAAAAGTATCTCAGTCCCCAATATCTTTAATAGCAGACAAGTTGCAGCAGGCCAAGAGTGTTATCCTTGCAGTAAGGGATGATTCCAACAATGGGATTTCAAAATATAATATGGCTATTGACTGTATGGTAGCATTTGTCACATAGTTGAAGGAAATGTTTTCATATTTCTTCCTTTCATTCGAAAGACTGTATAACTTAGAAATAATTTATTTTTGCAGAAGGAAAGTGTTATGTATGTCTGGTTTTAATAGCTTCTAGAATCGATCAGTATTGAACACAACTTAGAATGTTTGAAAGTTTGACATACGTCGGGTCGCTGCTTGGTAACCCGGTCTGCACAAGGTTCGGAAAATACTGCTGGTACATACATGTTTTTTTGCTCCCCCTTCCCTACCAAAAGGTTTTCATAAAATTGATCAAATGGGATCTTTATTTACCAGTTTAATGAACTTTTGTTGCTGAATGGATGACACAAACAGGAGGAAACACTGCATCAGGGTCTGACTCGTTCTCAATCTCGACCTCACTACTAACTCAACTCAACTCAGTGGTGGTCGTATTAAGAATTAAAATGGCTACCCTGTAGGGCATTATTCAATCGAATTGTCAAAAACCTTCAAAAATTTTTAGTGGACTATGGTGAACTTGAGGCTGAATGCATTTGCAGGGGAAGGCAAAGGTCTGGAAATACCAATGGATTATAAACTTATTAGAAAAGCTGGTTATTTCTTCTAACAAATCTCAAGAAAATTGAAACATCTAGCAACTGGAAACTTACTGATGTCATAAAATTAAGTTGGATTCCTTACTTCTTCACTGGAAAAACTAAATGCAATGGCAATCACTTGTAAAGTTGGCCTTGATCAGCATCTGTTGCTTGCAATGACCTTAAACTGCAGTTTCTCAAAACCACTGCACCCATGTATGCAAGACTGAATACTTTCTGTCAGTTACAGAACTCAGTCTATATTTCCCGGTCGCTACACGTGTAACTCTGGAGCAATATGAGGGTAGTCCTTCTAGGACTTTTTTTGCCATTCTTCAGACATGGTTTTTGCTCCTTACACCCACCTGCTGACAGCCTTTTTCGAAGTCGATCAGAACGGGGTGGAAGTTGTCACTTAGAGTTGTCCAGGATCACATTGTTGCCTACGCATAGTTGTTTAAAAAGCCTGTACTTTTCTTGCTGTTCTTCGGACATGACTTTGGGTCCCTTACTCACGGGCAAACTCTTCCCGAAGTCAATCGGATCGGGCTGGTACTTGTTATTAGAATTGTCCAGGATCGCATTCTTGCTTTTCATATCGTTACCAAGAAACCTACACAGTAGACATGGCAGGGAGCTTGACTCACCTTTTGAATAGTGTCTCTCGAAATTAAAGTGCATTTTCTTTCCCAGAGTGCTCGCAATGGTCACTAATGAAATACCGTTATTTTCGCCATGGAACTGCATGACCAGGCGATATGGAGGCCATTATGGTCTCCAATTTTTTTTATTGTTCTCATCTCGTATTTTATTTCTTCTTTCACTTTTTTTTTCTCTACATGTTTCTCACACGGCAAAAAAAGTTGCGTTTTGCCGTCGTTAAATGCAAGCGTAATTTGGGGATAACGTATCATTTCTTGTGCGTTATCTTGAATTTTCCGCTTGTGATTATTTAAATTATCCATACATTTTATAAGTGATAGGAATCACTGAACGTACCGTTTTATCGAATTTTCCCCAACGGATTATTCGTGTATAACACACGTAATACCTACATTATCCCAACCAGATTACGAAAGGCGAGTTCATAATAATTTTTATACCACACTTTCCCAAACGGGTTATTCGTGTATAACAGGTGTAATACCTACGTTTTCCCAACCAGATTACAAAAGACGAATTCATCGTATACCAAATTCCCCAAAGGATTATACGTGTAAAACAAGTGTAACACCTGCGTTATCCCAATCAGATTGCGAAGGGCGAATTCATCATGTAACACATTTTCCCGAACGGATTATTCGTGTATATAACAGGCATAACACGTGCATTATCCTGACCAGATTTCGAAAGGCGAATTCATCATATACCCCATTTTCCCAAACAGATTATTTGTGACTTTATGCGTAATACTTGCGTTATTCCAACCAGATATTGAAAGGCGAATTCATCATACATTACACCAAAAAGGATCATTCGTGGTATAACACGCGTAATACCCGTGGAATCCAAGCCTGGTTATGAACTTAGGCGAGTTTGCCCCATTTCTGCAATGCATGGTAATCATGGGTGCTGGAGGCATTTTCTTCAGTTCCTCAGCTGCAGCTGACATTGCTTCACCTCCTGATAAATTTCCTCAACTTATTCTAAAAAGTTAAACAAGCAGTTTCTGTTTATTTTTCCATCAATCCCCAATATCTCTGGCCAAAACAAATACATACTACCAGCACCTGTCCTTAGTCACAACTGAAAACAAGGCTGTTTGCAAGATTAGCTTAATAGATTTCATGGTCCAAAACCAAGTTTCTCCACGTACATTTATTGTGCTTACCATAATTTGGTCGTTCTCTGACATTCTTCACTGTTGCCTCTCCATTCTTAAATTTCGGGAAAATGAAGAGAACTTGTTCTTTTTCATCACTTGTTTTTTTTTTACATCTCGGATCAGGTTGTAGTTAAAGTGAATTGATGCAAGTATGTGTCTGCAGAGGCCTAAGTAATACTGTGAACAACCAATAATTAATGGACATCATGTTTATGCAAATAAAGTCTGTCTGCCACCCTTATAAGACTGGCATGGTATAATGAGTACCCCTTATAAGATTGGCATGGTACAATGAGTATCTTTATAAAATTGGCTTGGTACAATGAGTACCATGAGTATCCTTATAAGATTGGCTTGGTACAATGAGTATCCTTATAAGATTGGCATGGTATAATCAGTTCCTTATAAGATTGGCATGGTACAATGAGTATCCTTATAAGATTGGCATGGCACAATGAGTACCTAAAAAGATTGGCATGGTACAATGAGTACCTTATAAGATTGGCATGGTACAATGAGTACCTTATAAGATTGGCATGGTACAATGAGTATCCTTATAAGATTTGCATGGTATAATGAGTATCCTTATAAGATTGGCATGGTACAATGAGTATCCTTATAAGATTGGCATGGTATAATGAGTACCTTAAAAGATTGGCATGGTACAATGAGTACCTTAAAAGATTGGCATGGTACAATGAGTACCTTATAAGATTGGCATGGTACAATGAGTACCTTATAAGATTGGCATGGTACAATGAGTATCCTTATAAGACTGGCATGGTATAATGAGTATCATTATAAGATTGGCATGGTACAATGAGTTTCCTTATAAGATTGGCATGGTATAATGAGTATCCTTGTACAATTGGCATGGTACAATGATTAACCTTGTAAAATTGGCATGGTACAATAATTAACCTTGTAAGATTGGCATGGTACAATGAGTATTCTTATAAGATTGGCATGGTATAATGGGTATCCTTATAAGATTGGCATGGTAAAATGAGTATCCTTATACGATTGGCATGGTATAATGAGAATCCTTATACGATTGGCATGGTACAATGATTAACCTTATAAGATTGGCATGGTACAATGATTAACCTTATAAGATTGGCATGGTACAATGAGTATCCTTATAAGATTGGCATGGTATAATGAGTATCCTTATAAGATTGACATGGTAAAATGAGTATCCTTATAAGATTAGCGTGGTATGAGTATCCATATAAGATTGGTATGGTATGAGTATCATTGCTGTTGATAGTTATGCTATGCAAAATGGTGAAATGTGATTCAAATGCTTTTTAATAAACCAAGCTGATGAATTCTACAGCATGTTACAATATACAATTTCACAGCAAGAAGAATAAGAATTTTCGCTTAAGTCTCTGCGTCATATTCATAATAGTAGAGTTAAGGTGACAAACTATGATGATGAATTTGCTATTAAAAAGAAAGCTTTACCAACCTGCAAAACAAACCGCCATATGAGTAAGCAGTCATCTTTGGACTGTAGTGATTTAAAAGGGAATAAAACCTCTTAACACAACTGGTCTGAGACAGTGGTGAAGCTTGCTTGATACCAATAATCAACTGTTTATTTGTCAAAGCGTTCCTGACCTTTTCATATTCTGGTGAGTCAGTAATAATTAAGGGCAAACAAATTAAAAGTTCAAGGTAGTGCAAGTGCACGTTTTCCTGCTAATTTAATGTAATATAATAAGTTTAAAAAGTACCTTTAGTATCAACATTTAGAAGCCCAGATAGTCCATGTCAATAAAATACCACAACTGCTCATTGAATATGAAAAAAAGGTAGTTAGCCAACAAGATGCAGAGCATATCCAAAAAGTGCAAGTGGAATAGGCGTTTTAATAAAAACTGAATCATTTGGGTTTTTCAAAATTTTGACAAAACCTTCAGAAATCCTGAGAAAATTTTGGAAGTACTTGGTATAAAAATCCGTTTTGGGTAACTTTAAGAGTTTTGATTTTAAGATGACACATATGCTTATCATATTTGTAGATTATGGTAAAATGGCTCTTATACCTTAATGGCTAATCCAATCAAAACACTAGAACTGCTTTCTCAAATGATTCAGATTTTAATGGAGAAAATGTTCATTATATTACTGTCACATAAATACCTTCTTGGTTCAATATCTCCATGTGCACACTTGCTAAAGAGTGATTTATCAAGGTTTTCATGCCTATTAATAATGTGGCTTAAGAAAGATTTGAATCTGGCCCAGATAACATTGCAGTCACTAGAATGTGTGGGTGTGGCACTCCATTAGAAATGATTGTTGCAGGGCTTTATCCAGTTCTTGATTGATAGTTTCGCATCCTTTTTCCTTTGTAATCTCGGAAAGGATTTTGTTAATCTCCAAAATGTTTGCAAATTGTAAATGAAATGAACAATGATTATTTAATTTTCAATAGACCAACTTCAATGACTACAAATTCTAACTAAAGTCTGAAACTTAGAGGAATAAACTAAAAGAAAGCCCAGTGGACATGCATTGAGGAAGGAATAATTCTTTTTTTTTTGTTTTACTTCCCTAAGCTTTGAACTAGAGCTAAAATCTTAATACATTTGAAATTGGTCTATTCTATTAATAGCAGGGAGGGCTTCTAAGAAACTCTGGGGATAGGAAATCGATTATATTAATTTTATAAGCTATGCCCCTTTTATTAGGCAGCAGAGAGTAAAGTATGAGTATGGACTATTTCCTTACTTTATTTCAAATGTCATAGGTCGAAGTAATGTGTTGTATTTTTCAATTTGCCCCTCATATGTGCTGCATTTTTAACATGACGGTCGGATATGAAAGTTGACACGGTCAGACCACAAGCAAACAAGTAGGCCATACATATTTCAAACCAATGGAATTCCATTGCGATGTTACCTCCAACCTCATTTCTCTGAAAACAAAAAAATATGGAATTGATTCAGAGTAGTAACGTTTAAAAAATGAAGCAATAGTTTATAAATAATAAAATTTTGAGTATAAAAGACTGGGTGTAAACTTGATCAGTAGGCATGGTGGTTCGTTGATTTTAGTTTATAATGTAAAAGCCATTATCTTTGTTGGTGAAACACAATAATATATATTCCTGACCAACAACTATTATTGACAGGTGAAACCAATTACTTTACCTGAATTAGTGCAAAGTGTATTATCAGTGGTGTACTACAGCACAAGCTTGTGTAGGCCCCAAACTTTGCATTATGCCCCATATTGTCATGGCGGCCATCACCAGCAACAACTATTGCTTTCCCTAAAGCTTTCAGCCTCTACAACATGCCATCTTGATATTTTTTTCAACACTAGGAAACTTCAGGGAGTAACTTTTCCTGCAATAAAAAATGCTAACATACGCATCATTATTATCAACATCATAAAGTAATATCTCTCTGCAAAGGAATATTAGTCCTGGAAAAAGAAATTGGATTGGTTTGATTATTAAATAACAGACTGACGCAGTTCTTAAATACTTATTGAAAATTTCGAAAACCAAAATTCAGCAAATGTGATAAATTTCAAATATTATGAATTCAGGTGGTCACTACAACACCTTTTGTCAATCATTCATTTTATGTCATAATAATTACACGCTGATATCTGAAGCATGTGTTTATTGTTATACAGGATAGTCCCATGTGAGTACATACCTGGAAAACTTTACTGGCTGAACCACCGGCCACAAGAATGGCAAATGATAACAGAAAGTTCCCAGCAGGAATCTTAGTCCCAGGCATGAATGGTTGGCTTCTCCAAACCCTTTCCTTATTTTTACATTTTGGATTAGTACATACTGTTGTAACAACGTGGTACCATCTTGTCTGGTTTCAGCTAGGGGGTTCTCAGTTTTACTGTTGTGGCAAAAGGTGAAAAGTAGTAGTAGCTGCGACAGGAAGACAATGTGTTTTGGTTGAGTTCGCAAGTTGCCACCTAGCTTTGATACATACCCTGAATATGATTGAAAAAAAAGAGTTTCAAACAATGAAAAACCTATGTACACTTAATGGGTAAAATGGTGCCACCGTGACATCACAACCTATTAAGAACTCTAAATGTATAAAAAAACAAGGTTTCTGGATGGGGACTCAACGAGCTCATACAGTACAGTTAAGAAATAATTAAGCTTGTTTCACATTATTATAAAATCATAAACAAAATCTAACTGGAAACTAACATGTTGCTCTGATGAACTTTAAAAATTAGTATTTTGGTATTAAGTAACTGTACATGTGGCTGGTTTCTTAGAGAACTCAATTCAAGTTCATATCACAGTACGAGCAAATGCCTTTTCAGCTCTGTATTGTCATTTTCTAATTCACTGTACTCTCCGTTTCTGTTTCATTCTCTGTGATATAGATAGACTGATCAGATGCATCTACATACTCATCATCATCATCATCTGGAAAATCTTTCACTTTATCTTTGGACGGCACCGCAATAACTGAAGCTATTGCCACTTCTGAGCTGCAGTCGACTGGGTTGCACCGAGTTCCTAGAACAATGAACAGTCAATTGAATTGTTTTTCAGTCGATGTTTGATTTTTATTAAGTCTATATAGTTTTATTTCGTTTGATTTATTATTAAGTCTGGGTTAAACGTAGTTATTAATTATTACATCTGAGGCTTGTGGTTTTTGTGTTTAATGCGCTTGCGCATAAAACACTGTGCTATAAAAAACAGAAAGTGTAACAATAGAAAGTGTTCACGTCCCTTGGAATTTCCCGAAGCGACGAACTTTTCTCAAATATTGTTTTGTGCTGTTGTCAACTCTTCCGTGACGGCAAATGAGACGCCAAGTAACCCAGCCCGTAAAATGGTTGATCAGCCAAAGCGTTTTAACGGCTTATTGTTTTGAACTTTAGTACTGGAAATTTGGTAAAGCCAGTGAAATCAGTTGCGTCTTTTTGACGCGCGATGCTTTCAGACACTGAATCCTATAATATGTAAGTTTGAGAGCATGTTCTCGGTTTTAAATGTATTAGCACGGGTATTTTATATTTGTCGTGATTTGAGCCTCTTTTAGATAAGGAATACGAATCGGTGAGCCGATATAGTTCTCATATTTAGCAGTGAGCAGATTTTGCTTCGAGAATTGGTACAGCTTTTTACAAGTTTAACAATTGTGTTTACAGACCTATTATGAAGCATTTAATTGCTTGCAATCAAATTTTTGTGTTTGAGTTTAGGCCTTCTTGACTTGCAAAATCGATTTATACCACTAAGCCTGGTGTTTCGTTTTACTTTCATGCATATTTTAATTGTTACTTCAAGTGAACTTCTTTAATATCTCGATGTTTTCAGAAGAAACAGTTCGTGGGAGAGTTGTGTTCCACTGATGTACAGTGCAACACGAAAAAACGTCGCCGAATCACAGTCTCGCTATGCTATTTTTCGCTTGATAAAAAAAGCGGAACCGTTTCTTTTTTTCCCGTCTAGTTCCTTTTCATTCAAATTGTTCAAAATTTAAGACTAACTCGTGGTATATAAGATCAGCCATTCTTTTCAATAAGTCGCATTAAATACCTGTACGCATCGCGGACCAATTTTTATTTATAGGGAATACTCACCCCGAGAAATTTTCTTTGTTTTCTTGAGTACGTCCAACTTTGATTTAACTCAAATGTATTAATTTCTCTCCTACCTTTTTTCATTTTGAACTTTTTATAGTTACTACAGATTACTGTAAGTAGAGAATTGGCCACTTTTGATTCAGAGTCTCGAAGTTGAGGCAGTGACCACCCGATTTGCCAACATGGCACAGACGTTCATGGGTGTACACATAAAGACTGGCATGTTCCCCTGAAGCTTCTCTTTCCAGCCTTGTCGAATCTTACAGGATAAATTTTTTCGTTCAAGAAAGTTAGGATCCCGTTGCACTTTTCTTCCTCCATACTCCACAGTAAAAACTTACGAATCAATTATTTAAATTAATTCCTAACTAAGAGTCTAAGTAGTAAGCAACCTTGCAGTACTTCAATTTTCCCGCGAAAAGCTCCTCCACACACGCCACATAACCCATTTATCTTTCCCCATAAATTCTAACAACTTTCAAAAAAGAAAGAAATTGTCGCAAATGTTAAAATGGAAATAAGTGTAGAGTTTTTTCGTGTTTGTCTTGATCGCTGGCGATTTCCGTCTCCCCTATCGTGGCTCACAATTTCGTGTCCTTCTTGGGAAGAGTTTATTTTCATAAATGGCGTAGGTTGCACGGAAGTGAGGCTGGTATTATTTGTAGACAAATCTGAAACCAATATGGCGGGCCGCTCAGGGAAACCTCAGCTGGTAATGTGAGATAAAAGTGACTTTAGTGTTCTGAAACTACAATAGAAGTGAAAGTGAACAATTTAGATTCTTTCTCAGTTTCCTTTTCCTAAAACGTGGTAAAGTACAAACTCGTATTTTGTGAACAGTTTTTACCGCTACAAATTTTAGTCCTGTGCTCAGCTTCGGCATTTTAATAATTTGACAACGTAAAAGTATCCCAAGTGTCGCCAGCCTTGGTTTCCTTGAGCATGGAGGGCAAGAAAAAAGATTTTTTTGTATTTCCAAAAACATTTGGTCACTTCGATAAGAGTCTAAAAGACTTGCCGTACTTTGCTCAGAGAGAAATGAATATTTTTTTGTTCAAAACCAGGTTCAAATACTGCCGTGAACATTTGCTCTGAAAGGAGAACTGTGGAGCAATTCACGTACAATGTTACAACCTTTTCCGATGAACGTTTTTTTTTTTTGTAGAAGCAAGTGCTTACTATAGTGTTGGCAACAAGCATCAAGCAACAAGCAACAAGCCGATGAAAGAATTCTTATTCGCATTGGTTTGTGTCGAGACTTCTTGTGTTTTGTATGCTAAATGTTCGTGCTGGAAAAGGAGGATTGGTTTAGCCATAGCAGAAGCGCCATAACTTTGCTTTGTCATTACAAACTTTACAAACTGATATTGATTCAGCAACGTCACAGATTGAAAAGTGGCACCGACCCAGAGGAAAGACAATTCAAGCACAACCAGTAATGGATGTAATTCTAATATGCCCTCGATTTACAAATGATAGCGATAAAAGTGGGAAGTCGCCAGTAACTTATACACTGTACGTGGCTCGAGCATCATTTCAGGTTCCTCAGCCACACAATGAAAAACAACTTGGTAAACTTCAAAAAGAACTTAAAAATATAGACAGAACATTACCCTTTTCTTATCAATTGAATAGTTGTAGTGCTAACGATGAAAACATGGTCAAGACACTGTTTGATTGTGCTCTTGGGTAGTCCCGTAAGCTATCAACTATCTGCATGTAAGAAACTCGAATTTTTAATCTTGTCTTGTGTAACACCCAAAGTCTAAATCTAAAGTTACTGCTAAATCTTCAACAATAGTATATCCAGAATTTCCCGTAAGTACTTTTGCTCTTCCCGATTATCATTCAAAAAGAGAATTTTTATCGGCAGCTGAACATTCCATGTTAGACAAGTTGTATGTTAACTGTGCAGCATCCAGTAAAATGAGGAAACGCGAATGTAGAACAAATGTGAACAGTGATTTGGTGAGAGAAAATACAGGCTGACTGTTTCGTAGATCAATTTTTTAGGTCGTGGGTTGGAATCCCACCGAGGTCAGTTTTTTTCTCTTTCCTTCGTGTGGGTTTATGGGGTTCTTTGTTAATGCTGTAGATCAGCAAAACTTAGTACACACCCCGTTCCAGTGGT